>WYDI02022506.1:0-133812 GCA_009867235.2 Psittacus erithacus | reverse complement strand
GTGTCCCTGCCCATGGCAGGGGGGTTGGAACTAGATGATCTTAAGGTCCTTTCCAACCCTAATTATTCTATGATTCTGTGTGTGTCTATGTATATATACTTATATATACATATATATATAAGCAAAGCCATATATGAAGCAATGCTTCACTGGTGCTGTGGAATTAAGGAGAGACAGTGTAATACAGGCTTCCATCAAAGAGTAAACTGAGTAAATACATTTCAGTCCCAAGCTTTTTAGGCAGCTTTTCCTGTAGTTGGCTTTGAATCAAATGCCAGCCTCCCTGATGTGCACATCATTCAACAGCAATGACCTGTCCTGAAGGCCAAGTATACCGACAGTGTGGGATGTTGTGCAACCAGACCTGCAGATCTCTGTCCTACCCGGATGAGGACTGTGATGAGCTCTGCGTGGAAGGATGCTACTGCCCCCTCGGGCACTACCTGGATGAGCATGAGGAGTGTGTACCAAAGTCCCAGTGCTCTTGTTACTATGACGGTGAGATCTTCCAACCAGAAGATATCTTTTCAGATCATTACACCATGTGGTAAGTGCAATGCTCATAAATCATACTTACATGCTGTGACTTAAATTTTTGGATAGCCTAAGTGGTTAACTGGTTCCTTTACCTCCGCTGAAACTAGTTTAAAAGGGGGCAAAATTTTGGCTCCTACAAACCAAATGGTAACTTTTGCTCTTGCATCTCTATCCATGTAATTTAAAATGCTGCCTTAGTCAGAAAACAGTATAAAACCCTCATCTATGAACAGTTCCTGGCAATTTGAAATGGAGTTTAATTACTGACAATAGCTACTTTGTAGGCTTTTAAAATATTACTTCAGTGTACTGCCATATATTTCTTAAATGTTAAAACCTAATTGCAAATATTAAAAAGCATTTCTAATTGTTAAATTGAGTAGCTGTACACTGAGAGTAGGAATGTAATTGCTGAGCTGTTCCTGGCAAGTCCAGTTTAGGGAACAGTGCCTTACCCTTTTCTCCTCTGCCATAGAAGTCATATAAGTTGTAGGCACTAAGTGGTCTCTCATCTTTTTCCGCAGTAGTCGTGACTATTATCTTGCCCAGCTTTAGGCCTGTGCAGATAGAATTCGTCAGGACAGGGCTAGCATACAGCTATGTTAACATTATATCTCATCAACTATCTTAAGGAAGGTTTGCCTTCAAGTTTGATAAGCACAGTGGATAGTGTGCAACAGATCATCCCCAGTGAAAGGTGTAATTTTGGTATTCTGTCAAGTTCCCTGCAGGCCTCTCTGAAGAAAACAGTGTGAGTGAAAGCTGAATGTCACTTTGTTAAATATAAGCTCTATTTGTTTTTCTTAGCTATTGTGAAAATGGTTTCATGCACTGCAGTACAAACAGAGTTCCTGGTGCCTTCCTGCCAGATGTTTTCGCTGATGAGAGGCCATCTGCCAGAAGTTAGTATGCCTTAAAAAATTAATAGTTTTTCTGTTTGGCTTTTTTCTTTTCTTCTTTTCAGTCTGTTAGTAATCGCGGATAGGGAAGAAGCACCAGAGGTTGCAGTGGCTGGCGATGTTGTGAGACTTCTTCCTACTTTTCTTTGTTTTACAATATAGAAACAAAAATTTAACATGGGAGGGGTGCAGTTAGCAACCGCAGTCTCTCTTTAGTTGAAGAGGTTAAGGACTCCCTTGGCAGTGATCTGAGGCGCACAATTGCTATTTGAGGATCACACTACACCAGTAGTGAGCCAGCTTTATACCCCCTGCTTTTGACTAGTGGGTTGCAAGCTCTCTTTTCTGGTGCAGATGAAGCTTTCTGTTGCCTGAAGGTTAGACTGCTGCCTGGCATCAAGTGTGTCTTCCAGCCACCAGGCATCTCTGCATAAAACCTCCTGGAGCCTGACAATTCCCTTGCAGACCTAGGGGTTTGAGACCAGATGCATCTCAGAGGGGACTGGGATAGTGGGAATTTGGTGAAATCTGGGAGCATCCCTTCATGAATATCAGGAGCAAGCCCAAACACAGTGTCTTCTGTGGCATACTGCCAAATGTATCCATTCAAGGTGTTTGGACAAAGTTTTTGGTTAGTATTTCCCAGAGCCTTGGAGCAAAGGGTTATTGTTTGTCTTCGCATCTTCTGATAAACTACCATGCACCCTTACTGCCAAGCTTCTAGCGGAAAACACTGTAAATCTGACTGGTTGGTAGAAGGTAGTCACCTTCTTATTGTTGCTTGGTAGACAACCAGTAACAGTATCCCTGGTTGGCCCATACTGTTCTCCAGGTGAAGCGTTTTGGGTGTATATCTCACCAAACTTTTAATTTAATGCTGTTAAGACATAATTTTCCTGCTTTAGGGTGTTAAGACTTACAAAACCTCAGAGAGGCATATTGTTAGTACCTCTCGAAATAATAACCTGGAGTTTCTTGGGACATTCTGATCGACCAGAACTTAAAGTCTCAGGGTTTGAAAACTTTGTTTTTAAGCTTAGGGCATTGTTACTAGGTCACCACTGTAGTTATGCATATAGGAAGTGGGTCTAAACACAGCAGTATATGATGCTGTTGCTTCTCAGAATATCAGCTTTGTGCTGACATTGCTAGTGTACACTGCCTGCAGGCTGAAATATATTTTGCACTGAGGTGTGCTCATAGCCCCAGTGCAATCTGCAATTGCACTGTTTATGTTGCTAAAATGCTACTTACCCTAGTGCCGCTTCTTTTGCTTCTGTGTTGGAATATGCATGCTTTTATGACAGCCTAACTGAGGTCACTGCCATTTCAGGGAAATGAGAGTTGTTGCCTTTACAATATCACGCATAGTGGTGTAGTGGTTTTGCTTCAGGCTATATCCTAAATCAGTTTTCTAATAAAAATGTTGATCAATCCTTTAGAAAAATACTGTGCTAACAATACTTAAGTTCCAATTATAAGTTTTGTAAATTTATTGTTTTAAAGTAAAAAGGAGCTTGACATGCAGATCCCCCATGGAAAGATTTATCTGTCCTGCAAACAACCCAAGAGCTGAAGGGTTGGAGTGTGCCAAGACTTGCCAGAACTACGACTTGGAATGCATCAGCCATGGCTGCATATCTGGATGCCTCTGTCCAAAAGGCATGGTAAGCAGGCTTAACTGCAACAGAGAGAAGCAGATCCTCTTTGCTTTCTTGCCTTTATTCTTTCCTACCAGCTGTCATCTTGCAGCTTGGAAATATATGGTTGTGAAATATTGACTCTGCCAAATTTTGTCTGGTGTAAAGTATATTTATTAATGTATCTGCATAGAAGATGAAGTTTAGCTTGTAATAATAATTGATAATAAAAAAAAGCTAGACCATTCTGCTGATACTAGTTGCCTCCTTCTGAAGTCTCCATCTCTACTGTTGCTTTCCTGCATGTGGTACCAAACTGAGAGTTCCCCATAAAAAAGAATGTGAGACATGAAACTTGTTAACATGATGCCGGAGGGTGTCCTGGAGTTACAGGTGGTGTGCTAATAGGGCTTTTTTTCCACTGATAAGATGCTTTCTGGAGTCCAGAGTTATGTCCCCTTTTGACCCACAAATTTAATCTTTAGTAATTTTAAACAGAGCAAACAAGCAAACAGCAAATAGTTATTTGCTCAGCTAGTGACGGTTTAGAGCTCTGATAAAAAGCAGATGGAGCAGAATAGACAGCAGACTGCTGCTGTTGTTCTCTGAGCAATAGGAAAAAAAGCATCAGTGTTCAGTTCTGTGCAACACTCTGCATGCAGGTGAAGAATCATGCAAAGGATCTCGCTAAGGACTGGGGGTGTAGTCCCAGGCACCACGTGAATAGGATAGAGGTGGAGCATGTGGTCAAATCTTTATGAAGTTAAATAAATGTCACTTTTGAGTTCTCTGTCCAGGAAAACTGATGAGATTAAGAAGTTTGTGATGTTCAACTCATACAATGCAGGTGAATATACCTAGTAGATATTGGAGAAAGAGAGTTGAGATGTATCTTTATTTTGTTTGAGGCCAACTGTGAAACTTCATACCTGTGTCACTTTGAGACATTGCTGATGCAGTTTTCTGGCTCAGAAAGGTGTAAGGTAAAGCAAGGTGTTTTCAAAAGCTGCAAAGTTTAGTAATGAAAAGATTACTTTTGTTCTGTTTAATCTTTTATACCTGCTCAAGGATCAGGCTTTGATTATTATGCACTTGATGCTGACAGTTAGCAAATGAAAGTATGGGATATTACTTCTAGGGTTGAGATGCATGTTTAGACTTCAGCTCTATTGAATTTACTTTAACCACTATTTAGCCACTAGTTTAAATTCCATTTTAAAAAGCAATTATCTTTACTCGGAACATGCATTTTTGTAAAGGTATGTTCCCTGCAAATTCCTTCCATTGTCTTACTAGAACACCTCCCCCCCCAGTTGTTATAATAAATTAATAATGAAACTAATTTCTAGAATTAATATTTTTAATATTGCTCCCATATTCTGATGATAAGCATACATTTAAGTAAGTAGATGTTGCTCCTTAATGAAATATCAGCTTGTAGGCAAAAACTCAGACTTGTAAAGTGTCTTGTAGGTACAAAGCAAAAAATACATAATGGAATTTAAACTCATCTGTATCAGCATTGAGCAAATTTTTACCAGAATTTTAAAACCAAATGTTGTTTCTTCTCACATTTCAGTTTTTAAATGTCTTTCCTTTTAGAGAAGAAAATTCCTAAATAGTAGTGTATTAAATAAACTTCCAAATGTTTGTGTATTAGTAAAATTCTAACAGCTCCAGTGTAAATAGGTTTTTCTCTGTACATCAGAATTCTTTGATTTGTTGAAGGCCTTGAGATTTGTTTTCAGTTCCAGGATATGATAATAGTACATTTTAGAGATAATAATGGAAAAGCCCCCTTATGATAACTGCTCAACAGCAAAAAAATTGGGTGGGACTCCTCCCCCCAAAAACCCTCCCCAGCTCAGCTTCCTAGTAATTAACCTTCACATTTAGTATAGAATGTCGTATTTCTTTTCAGTAGGTTGAAACTATCATTCAAACAAATATTTCATAAACATCTTGCCAGGAGAAACAGTCTTTGGCATTTTGGAATTGGGAGTTCAGTTGACCCTGCAGTGATGGGGCACATGCAACAAGATGGTTTGTCAGGTTTTGGATAAAAGAATGCGGCTCAGTTCGTTTTAGTTTTCTTAAATAGTAAAATAAATTTTTGTCCACTAGATGACAGTATGGTTCAATCCTCCAGTAAACTCGTGGGCGTCCCGTCTGGCGGGGAATAAAAATGATGAGATACATGTTTGTCAAAGCCACAACGGGAGAAGGTGGTATCTAGGTGATTTTGCTTTAACCACTGCCATGCAAAGACAGGATCAAGCTTGGTGCTTTCATTATTGTGAGTGCCCTTCAGCCTCCTAGTTCCACAGGGCCTTCCAGCTTGTTGTCAAAGAGCAGTTTCCTCCTCATCACCCGTAGGCAGCTAACCAGGATGGTTTGAGGGAGGCTTATTCCTTATTTTTGCACTCTGCAATGAGACTTTGTGCACCCAGTATTGTTTGCTGAAGATGGGAGGATTTGGGGTGACGAGCAGGTTTTCCTTTCCATCCTGCCTTTCTCTGCCTTAGAGATGCTGGGCAGACTGGAAGAAACTGCTTGCAAAGTCACAAAGCCTGTGTTTTCCAGACTTGTGCCATCAAAGCTGTGCAGCAAAGGGACCAGGAAAAGGTTTTAGCATTTCTTTTACCAGTCAGTCTCCTTTGTTGGTGGTCTGTAATGCTGCTTCTTGTGCAAGCACTCATGGAGGTGAGTTACTCTTTGTATGAATGTCTGTGGGAAGCAGCAGATTACTGAACATTTATGGGAATAAATATTTGCACATATTGTCACTCTGTAAGGAATTGTGCCTTTTTACTAAAGACTTTTGTTTTTCTTTTGTTGTATAGTAGTATATAAAAATTAGGAATGGCCATGGATAACTTACTAGTAAAAATCAAATAAAATCTCCTTGCTTCTCTAAAGTGGTTTGTACCATCAGGAAACACAAACATATAGTTTACAGAAAAACTCTCCCATACAATTTTCGAGTACATATAGCAGTTAAGATGTGATTAAGTGCAATGTTATCTCAACATATATAAAGAGATGTTTACAGATAGCTGAGTTACCAGTCTTAAATAGAGCAGTCCATAGTCTAAAATCTGTATTCACAGCCTGCCAATTTTGAATATCATAGCTAAAAATAATTAAAAAGAAATAAATCAAGGATTGCTCATGAACATGATACTGCAGTTGGCTGGATTTGAATTGGAAGATTTGTTAGGGTGAGAAATTGCCAATCAATCAATTGATTATTTTCCTAGCCAGAAAATGCAAACAAATCCTAATTTATTTCAACTGAAAAATAAGTTTTCCAGTTCATCTTGACATAATGTTTTTATTTCTTGAAAATAAAAATGTTTGCTATGCCATGAAAAGTAATTCTTCTTCTTCTGTCTTTGATCATCTGGAGGGTGGGGAATTCTCTATACTTGTCACCCTTTTGCAGAGCAGAAAAGATAAATCATAACATATGTGCAGCAGTGTGGGGAAAAATATGCTTTCTCAGATTAGTTTACTGCATTCCATTTTTTCCCATTGGAAAATATTAATAAATATACAAATGGAGTTTTAACCACCTTTCGGGGGAGAAAAAGAGGAGCAGAACAAACAGAAAGCACAAAATCCAGACACTCCAAAACTAGAAAACATATTTATTTCAGTTTCCAAAAACTGAAGCAAAATTAGCATTTAAAATTGAAATTAAACATTTTATTAGTATGAGTGCTGAAATAAAATTATTTATAAAATAATGAGAAGTTGGTAGAAAAAGGAAAAAAAACCCAGATCAAGCCAAAAACTCCTAAATATTTTAATCGGAAAAGTTTGGAAGGATTTTTTTCTTCTGAACTGTTTTCAACAGAAATTTACTAAAGTGCTATTTTAATTTTCCTGCTAGCTCTATTGTATATTGTTCAGTGTAGGTTTATCCTATATTATAACATGAGAGAGTTTTCAAGAGGATGTGGGTGCCATCTTTCTGGTATGTACATCTGCCCAAGGATAATGCTTCATAAAACAAACAAGAAGCATCAGCTATTGTAAAAAAGGAAAGTCAAGTGTAAACCAGCACATGTTGAGTGGTCTGTCCTAGCATATTTTTGACTTGTCTTTGCACAGGAATGGTGACAGGCTGGTTTTGTTAAAACATCAGCTATTGGGTTATAATCTGACCCACTTCCTTTACTTAATCCTATACTTCTTTATACCTTTGGCTGACTTTCTGCTGAAGCCCTCAGGTGTATCAGAAGGAAGAGTGAAAATCTGAGCTTCCTGTGACAGTGTGATACTCATCAAAATTGTGTGACCAAAAGAAGTTAAAATTCAGCCTCATCAAGGTGGAGTTTGGGGGAGAAGAAACTTAAAGGTTCAGAAATCTGTAACATTGACCTTCCTTTTGCAAGATTTGTCAAGGATTAACAATTAATAAGGTAGAGCAAGGAAATGATGGACATTTCTGTTTGATCCCCAAGTCAAGGAGGGTCAGGAACATCAGCTAGTCAGCCACTTATAATCCCATGGACATGCTCTCAGGAGAATCATTGTAAGGGTGTGAGATGGCACGATCAGCAGCTGTTCTCATTACAAACCTGTGTCCTTTCTTGTGGTTGCCTCCCGAACACTTATGCCTCCCATGACCTCAGGCACTCAGGACTGTTAGATCTCCTGTATTAAGTGCTCTCCATTGATAGATTGACAGACTTTCACAGGAAGTCCAGCTATTTGTGCGTAATGCCACTGGTTTTGTAGTACCACTTGTGCTTAACCGACATGCAGCATGGCATTGGTCTGACAGATATACCAGCTTTTGGGTGTGGGGTCAACATGACCAGCAGATTGTGTGTTACTATTAACAGAATCACAATCTGTTGAGTTTTGCAGGAAAAATGATTAGTCTTCTGGTCAGAGCCTATTTTGGATATTTATGTCCAGCTTTCTAAATCCACCCACTCTGCAGTGTTCAGGCAAGGTAGTATTCTGTCTTTGTCAGTGAATTAATAGCTGCTGCACTTCAGGGTGGCCATACATTCATGATGGAAATACTAATACCAGCCCATTAAGATTTTAGAGTTGAGGATAGGCTGTGACTAGCTTCGTATCAATGTGTGAGAAGTTCTCCTAATCCTGCCTTTATTTAACCACATGGCTAATCTCAAGTTTTATATCCAGAAGCTAGCCCTCAAGTCTATTGTGAATTATGTTGCTGAACACTATGGGAAAAATTCAGAAGTGTAGTTATGAGTGTGAAGTCATCATTGTTTATTTTCCTGCGTGCCACCAGGAAGGAAGGAATTAAACACTCCTGGAAACATATGGTCTTCTCTAGCCTGTTTTCTCCCCATCCTTTGTGGGAATTAAGTCTGAGGCAGAGCCCCAGCTCTATCATCTAGAAAAGCATTTCTTTGTTTCCATCTAGCTTCTATTGGTGAGGGTTTATTTGGCATAATATAGACTTTCCATAAGCCATAAAGCATGTGGAGCTGCATATGAATAAGGGGTCTCCGGAATGTGAAATCCCTTTTATAAGTAGTTCCCTGTGGCCATTCTAGATCCCCATAGGAAAAGACAGAGCTCTTCTACTTTATCAACCTGGCTTTCAGGCTGTATTGATCTCATTGTCTTGTATTTGTGGTAAAAAACCCACTATTTTAATGATTTCACAGAAAGAGTTTAAAGTGGGAAAGTGATACTTTGTGACCTTTCAATGAGAGGGAAAGGAAGCCCTCTCCCTTTCAGTATTCCATAAAGTGTGAAACAAACCTGCCCCTCGCTTTGGAGAAACATGACCGAATGAAAACCAGCATGTTTCAAAACTGCCTGTCTTCAAAATGGAAATGAAGTAATCACAGAAAAAAAACAGAGAAAAGGAATTAAAAAAATAGAATAGTCTAAGGAATTACTTCTTATTAAATTTGTTTGTTTGTTTGTTTAAGTGGAATAAATAGTTTGTTGTACAAGGAGAAACCAAGATCAGTAGGGTATGACTGAAAAAGAAAAAATTGTAGGCAGAACATAATGACATATTTCCCAGCAACAGAGCCTGTGAGAGTGGAATAATGTCTCAAGTGGACTGATATTTATCTTGCCTTCTGGGAAATAAATAGAGATTTGAAAGTAAATGTGTGACTACTGCAGTTTTCAGAGGCGAGTCAACAGGGGAGTTGAGGAGCCGTTGTCTGTGACAACAAAATGTGCAGTTGCACTGGAGTTCTAGTACTACAGCTCCTTGTCTCCTCCTCAGTGTTCATATTTTAGCCCAGCTGAGTCGTGTGTCTGGTTGCTTTTCTGGTAGGCCATCCTTCAGTTTGCTGTATGTGATAAGCATGTGCTATTCATCTGTTCTCCATATTCAGGTTAGCCTAATTTATCTTCATCGTATCCTGGTTTTGTTCAAATTGGATTTCCTCATCATGATGTTCTCTAATTCATTCTCCCAGCATTTTCAACAGGTGTTCAGCCCTTGAAGCAAGACTGAAATTTATGTACCCATCGCTCTAATTATGTTAATGGGAAAAAAGATTAGCAATGCTGTAGTCTTGAAGCATTTCCTCTATCCTTTCCTTTATTTTTTATCCACATTTTGTGCTTGCTCTTCCGCATACCAGCACATACTGACAGATCCATATGCTGACAAACTGTGTTTTGCTTAGGTGCGACATGAAAACAAATGTGTTGCTCCTGAAAGATGCCCATGTTTTCACAACGGAAGAGAATATGCCAAGGGAGAGACAGTGACTAATGACTGCAACACCTGGTGAGCCACTGGAACTGTACTTTTTTGCTTTTTCTAGGGCACCTTATATGTTTAATAAAACCGAGTATTGTTTACTTAACAGATCTGTTTTATATAAAATCAGGTTTTGAAGTGTAGTAATGCATGTATTGCACAGACCAGCATATTCCATTTGCATGGAATAAAGATCAGTACAATATGCGTTGAACTGTACGTGGCACCTTACAAATAGGTAGTCTGTATGTCTGTGGAGGTCATCCTATCCACTAGCTAGTGGATTTGTTCCTTGATTTTGCAGCGCAAGATAACAACATAGGAGATCCTCTGGAGTGGCAGGAATGGAGTCTGCGCTTTGTTGCTAAACTTTGCTGTCTGCTTCCCTTTTTTGTCAACTGGGGCCCTTCAAATCAGTCCTTTTCTGCATGCATCAACAGAAGGGGTGTGATATGCCAGGTATGATATGACAGAAGCTTTTCAGAAAAATGCTGTAGAATCAGGCAGAAACAGAGTTGACCTCTGATATCTCAAATGAACTCTCAATCTATTGATATAATTTTTCTTATAAAAAAAGAGAAAAAAAAAAAGAAGAGGGAATTGGTGATACCTTCTAAGAATAAAAGAGTAAGTGCTCTGTGGCTTTTACCCACATCCCTATCTATCCTGTTTGGTTCTTGAAAAAGAGCTTGTAGGTTCAGAAAAGTGCTGGGCTGTGAGATTTGCATGGAGGGAAGCCCTTAGCACAGCCTTGGGTAGGTTTGCCTGCTGGATAATTCTTGGCTTCTGCCTGCACAGCACACTTGCTGCATTGGAGGTACTTTCTCCCGTGTGTGCTTGTGGAGGAAGCAGTGGTTCTTTCCTGCAGAGCTCTAAAGAGTCCAAGGTGTAGTTCCCTTCCAACCCAAACCATTCTATGATTCTGTGATTCTATGGTTCTCTGTTTCTGTTATCCTTTGATGACTGGGTGGAGTTGGGTTGGGGAATAAGTGCCATCGAAGAGTCATTTGGTTTGGGTTTTGTTTTGTGCATTGATCTCTGGGCAACAATGACTTCAAGTGTTGTTTTTTCAGACTAGTGGGACTGTTCCTAACTAGTGTGAGACTTGGACAAAAGATTTTATGGTTTTATATGGAAACAGTGACCTCCCAGCATTTTGTTTCATTTTTTAACTTTGCAGCTACATACTGCATTGTGAATCATGTACTATAATTGGACCTGGGGAAAAGTAGGTTTAAAAGAAGGAAGGTGGAGGAAAAGTTGATATTGCTGTATAGATACATATACTATAACCTGCTTACATTGCATCTAGATGAGACTCATCTGAAAAACAAACACAATGAAAATTCTGTTGAAACAAGAGCAATAAGATGTAGACCTCCCAGGTGGTGGTGTGAAATTTGCAAGATTTTTCACAATAACTGTGCTCAGTCTTTTTCTGTTCAGTCATTCTTATACTATTCAATCTTAAAACAGTTATAACCATGTTGCTTCATTCTTGTAACTGCTGTTTCGTTTCGGGCAATGCCATTTTAACTGACCTTTCCTCTAATATGTAGAATTTTCTTCAATATCAGGGTCAACAAAATGTTAGAAATCATGCTTTTTCTCACTGATAAAAAGTTCGTCCTCTCAATTTAAGTATTTTCCTAGAATGTGAAAGCAAAATTGGAAATAAGGTGCCTTCAAAAATGTCACTAGGGCTTTTTTGAACTATGTGACTTTGAAAAGTTTCATGATAGTTCTCAGCAAATATGAAGTCAAATGTCATTTAGAAAGTGATATAGGAAATTACTATTGCTTTGAGAATTAATAAGAATTGAGAGTCTGCATTTTGGGGGTCAGATCTTCCTTTTCTTTTGCTGTTTTTTTTTTTTTTCTTTTTGTACTGCTGTTGCAGGAGTTCTCATTCTCACTTGTTCTTAGCCAGATGTGAACACCTGCAAACACAATATATGAGCCCGAGGTGTCACATTTGGCATTTACATTTCAGTTGACATATGGGAGACCCTAATTCATGAACAGTGGAATGTCTCCAAGTCTAAGCCAGTGGCAAAACTTTTGTTATGCTATGTTTTGGGAATTCATTGTAGAGCTCAGTGAAAATTTTGGAATAACATTTATGAACAGTACACAGCAGAAATTTGCTAATCTGACTTTTGCTACAGCACATACTTTATAATCTCTCCATGCACTTATATGCAAAATCTTGGTCTTGCTCTACCTCTTAGCAGAGATTTAATAGCAGAGGGTGAAATCAGCTTCATGTTACTGAAATTTCATTCTTTGAAGAAAATGCATAGTACAATATTTATTATACTGTGAAGTGTTACCAAGATTAAACAATACTTACGCTTGGATTAAAGCATTACTGCAGAACTTGATCCAGTACCTAGTTTTTCTTTGGTTAGCAATTTGATCTTGGGAAAGTTCTTCAGGTTTTTTTATCCCTGAGTTTTATATCTGTAAAGCAGGGATAGAATTTCTCTTTCCCTGCCATTATAGAGTTAGATTAGAAAATTCCTGGGTCAGTGATGATGTCCATCTGCATTCATATAGCTTTCAATAGATGAATGTTTCTCCAGCCTCAAGTAACATGCTGTTTATTAGATGATGATATTAATATTATTAGATTAAATTAATAGATATGGTGTCAGATGCTATTCTGAGTCCTCAAAATTAACTACAAATGAGCAAAGAAATTTTATGCTTTTTTATGCTCAATTTGCCTTGCTTTTTATTTAGTTTGTTTAGTTTCTTGTTAATTAGCACATTAATTTAATTCACTGGTCAAAAGCCCATGGATGCCAAAAGGAATATCCCCTTTCTTACCTGCAGCTTCTGTAGCAAGGCTTGTGGTTTTCCGGGATACCTCTGGGAAAGGGCAAGAGGATCATGTGGATTCCCTGAAGTCTGTTTTTTATTTCTCAGTTTCACTCTTTTCCTCACTTTAGCGTAAGCATATTTACCTCCTTGAGCCTTATTTGTCAGGGTGCCATGTAAGATTCAGATTATTATGCATCACAACAATGAGCGGATACAAATGTTCTTGGAAATTCTCAGAAATTTAATAGTGATTGGTGTTGAATATGGCTGGTTTGGTGTCATCATGAAGACTAGGAACCATACCATTTTTCTTCTGTGTGTTACACTGATATAATTGCACTGGAACCGGATGAGTTACACGGAGGCAAGAGAATTGGCTTTCTCGGCATTTTTGAATATCCACTCAGAAGATGGCCACCATGTGGGATTTTTGTTTTGTGTTTGTTTGTTTGCTTTAACAAACAAAAAGCCAGAATAAGAAAATAAAACAAAAAGCAAAAAGTGTACAAAAAGAGTGAAATGAAAAAAACCCCACCCAAACACTGTCCTTTTTGTCATGTTTTTGTATAATAGTAACAGTGCAGTACATCTGCTACAGCAATGTGGATATAATGGTATCAAGACCTTAACCCTGTGTTTGATTGCTCTTCAGAATTACTCTTCCCCTGAGAAAACAAGACAGCATCTTGTTTTGCTCTGCCTGTCAGGATGTCCTTTTTCTTTTCTTGAATATACTGTGCTTGTGAGAAAGTCTAGGAGGTATCCTGGACAGCCTCACTTGCAAGCTGTACAGGCAGGCAGCTACTGGTGTATCTCCTTTCATGATCAGGATGCTTGTCGCATCTTGTATTTGTATGTCTTATTTGTATGTTGCCAAACTTGAATTCTCCTGTAGGGCAGACGTTCTGTTTCGATCACCACAGGAGACCTCAGGGGACAGTAACACACTCTAAGGCATTTCTCATAGGGTGCATGTATATGTGTACCTATGTGCAGAAACAGAAATATATCTATCTATGTGTGTTTTCTTGGCGGCCTGTGAGGTAATGTCTCCGATAGCTAGGTCAGATATACTATCCTGAAGAGTTAATTTAATTTAAGAGCAGAGAAACTTCTTTGGAAAAGGGTGGTATTATGCTTCAGTATATATTCAGAACAAAAACTCGCTGGGTTGAATTACTGTCATGGTTACTTGGGCCCAGAAGTTGATCATTAGACTAAGCACATGTCATTTGGCATCAGCTGGATATTAAATTTACTACTATTTTGGCTTTTAATGAGGGAAAAATGGACAGTACTACAAAGAAAAAACCAGGATTGCTCCCATTATACTCCATATTTAACCTGTAATGGTCTACAGAGGGTAATCAATCTGTTTTTCTGAAGGGTTGCGCAGAGCAGAGTAGGATGTCCAAAATAAAATACAAAATATTCTAGCAGGCTCTGTCCAGGCCTTTTTTTGTAATAGGGAAGTTCAAAAAGCACATACAGCCTGTAAGAAAAAGGGAAGAACATTCCTTATTCACTTAATGTTTTAATGCACTATTTGGACTTATGCACCCAATGCTAACATGCACTAGTTTACATTTATGAAAGTGTTATCTGGTGCACGGTAGTGTAACTAAGTTATGGAAGTCTATCTAAAGAAGGATTCTAGCAGCTCAGGTGTGTAGCCCTCTGAGAGTACCTTCTCAAGGCCAAACACAAGCAGAGAGGGTCTGCTGGAGATATACTTGAGGTCAGACAGCAGCGCAGACAACTGCAGAGGCTCCACACAGAGCTGCAGCTGGTGTCTGGGTTAAGACACACAGGGGAACAGTGCTCCTATTTGGTCCACAGTTGGTTATTCCCTGATCCAGCCCCAGGACAATGGCAAAAGAGTAGCTTATCACCACTTGTGTATCTTCTAGACAGTTTTCAGATCACGTGCTCCTGGCGGAATCAATTTTTGCTCTTTCATTTTGCCTAAAGCACCTTTCATTCTCTTGCTTATTACATACTTTGGGAATAATGATAACTGTCACTGACTTGTTTTCTCTGTAACAGTGTGTGCCGTGGTCGAAAGTGGGAGTGCACTAAAAATGTATGTGATGGCACCTGCACTGTTATTGGTACAGCTCATTATCTGACGTTTGATGGATTGAAATTCAAGTTTCCAGGAAACTGTCAATACGTATTAGTTCAGGTAAGAACGTGTCAAATTCTAAAGCTCTCTGATAATATATAAGGTGTTTTATACCTGGAGAGAAGTCCAACCTTTGGATAAATCACAGTAAAGTATTCCTAATTACTAAACCAGATGTATGGTAGAGGAAAGAGAAGCTTATTAGTGACTTCAAAGATGCCTTGAGAACTTTGATGATGCATTGTGCTTTATAGAAGTGTTAAGTTGTCGTGTCTAGCTGGCAGTCATGAATCGTATGATAGTAGCATGATACAGAGAAATGTTGTCTGAATATCATCTCTAACAAGAGATAATAGGTATCCATAAATCAATCTTTCCTCACTCTCCACTAGCTTCTTTATCTGATATTGATGGCTCACTGTCTAATTGATGAAACAAGCAGTGCTCAGTGAACTTGCCCTAAATGCATTTAAGGCACAGGGACTGCTTCTTCATTTCAGCAAAGTTGCTGTCCTGTTCCATGCCTGTTTGGAGTACACTGACAATATCCATTTTCTTTGCAGCAAAGAGGAGAGGTAGATAGAAGCATAGCACACTAACATTAATTTGTGATTCATGGGACCAGTCAGAAATATAGAGTTAAATGAGATTACATCTCACCTACAGGCACAAATCATTATGTGTTTAAAAATGTGTGTGCAGAAGATGGATTTAATCTGAAAATTTGGTCTAACACTAGGTCTAATTGGTAACAAAATGCTAATTGGTAACAAAAGTCTTCTGCAATTACAAGTGACGTGCTTCTTGGGTGGGCTACTCTTTTCTCCACAGACCCTTTTCATGAGACACATTCCTCCTTGCAGTTCTCCTTGGTCAGGAAAGTGTGATCAACGTGTCTTTGGCTAGGTCTTTGAAATATGCTCTCACCTTGATGCCAGCTGGATTACCATAGAAGAATGATTGCTCTGATGCTAGTGAGAGTTCTGTATAAAGGTCTTGTGGGCAACAACAGCATACTATAAAACTACTTAAAATGAAAATGAGATCTGTTTCCTCATATGACAAACAGAGAGCTATCCTCTTTTCTTAAAAGGCGTGTACTGAAAAAAACCCAACCCAACTTAAAAACCTAAAAGGCTTGAGAGTCATGAATTGTCATAAAAATTTAGTACTAACTCTCCATGCATCTCAGAAATATTTAACTTAAAATCAATGCATTAAACTACATGAGAAGTAGGTTGACATTATTGTAATTATTATTCAGGAGCTGGTGGGAAAACAAGAGCATCAAACTTTTTGCTCTAGACTGTGCAGTAACTTTATTTCTAACCTACCATTCTAGTTTAAGTTTTTATTTTATCATTAAAGCTGCAGTCTTGTTTTCACTGCTAAATCAATTAATATCTTTAAGACGTTATTAAGATGTACATTGTGCTCATTGTATGTCTTTAAAATAGCACAGATACTATAATAGCATGGATTCTCCCTGCCAGAAAATACCCTGCAAAATATGGGCATATGTGGGTGTCACTGGCAGAGGGTACCTCATTCTTTTAGGGGCGGGCCATATGAATATAAGCACTAAGAACAAAATAAGTTAATATGGGAACATATGGATATGCCAATGCATATCCTATTGGCCACAGATTACACAGAGTATTATTTGAGGCTTCCTTTTTCTCCATAGATCTGTATTTGGCTTTTTCAAAAGCCCCACATTAAAGTTTCTTTAATTTATTTTCATCTAATAGGATTTCTGCAAGGATGTCTCTGGAACATTCCGGATACTCATTTCAAATGAAGGCTGTGGCTTCACTGGAGAAAAGTGCACCAAAAGGGTTATCATTCTCTATGGAAGTGGGGAAATAGAGTTGCTTAATGGAAACGTATGTACAGTTCTGTTCCCTTTATTTCCCTTTTTTTGCGAAAATAAGTTCAAGTTGTTTAGTAAGATGAGCATGAATGACCTCATGCTCAGTGCTTCTTGATCATAAAATGAACAGATCAACAGAATTATAATTGTCCATTTTGTTCCCAGAGTTTTAATACCATTTTGATATTTCTGCTTGATGCCAACAGATATATCTCAGATAAGAATGCTGTTCTGTGCAAACTCATGTGAGGAATGTCATTTCTAAACATGGGAGGTCTAAGTCTATTTCAAGCTACATTAAGTGCAAGGAAGAGCTAAGAAGTGACTGTCCCATGACTAGTAAAACTTCAGATCTAATTTAGCCATTTGCAGGGCTGAGCACACAGGAAAAAGGTCATGTCTCAAACAAGTTGATGCTGCAGAAGCAAATACCAGCTATCCTTTCCTCTGTTAAATAGATGGAAAATCCAGATGACTGGATTCTTCTTTTTTTTCCCTTTTCTGACCAACAAACACTGAAGAATTGACCAAGAATCACTTCTACATCCCATGTCCCTCCATGGCAGGAAACAAGCTTTCACAGGGCAAAGCCTTGAGAACTGTGTGTGTTCAAACAGTACACAGCTACAGTGAATTGTAGTGTTTCAGTTGCTCAGTTTTCAGAAACACTGTGATTTGAACTGGCATCTAGACCGGAGATTTACAAAAATGTTCCCAGTGCAAGGTGAGACCAGGTTACATTTACCTTGTTTTGGGTTTACAAAGCTGTCCCAGGCTTGGGCTAGCCTGCAAACTGGCCTGCGATTGCTGTGTACCATTTATACTTGACAGGAGTATGTAAAACATGACTTATTACTAGTGTCTGTGCAGTACATCTTGACATTGTATGATCCATGTAGGCTTTTGGTTGCTGGAGGAACGAACAGAGGACATATTGGTTGCCCAGTTCTTTATTTATATTGCTAAATAATCCCCTACCTGGGTGAGGATGAATGGAAGTGCAGGGATCATTCCATAGAGTCAGGAAAGCTTCTTTAGGTGGCAGATTTTCAGAAAAGCTGTGATTCATTCTGGACACCTAAAGAAGGGCCAGAAAAGACAGGAGGTGATGAGGCATCCAGCAATACCAGCAGCAGAGGGTGTTTGGTTCCTAAGAGAGTATATCCTTCTAGGAGCTAGGTTTGTATCACAAGACTGGATTTTTAGCTTGTATCACTTGACTGAATTTTTAGCTTTCTTCCTAGAGTTTAAGGCTCAATGTAATAACATCTAGAGCAGATTTTCACAGAAAGAACAGCAACTGAAGGAGAGATTAAGGTAAAACAACTCATGTGAAGACTCTGAGGCAATTTCTCACCCGGTGAAGACTTCCTACACAATTTTTCCACAAAAAGCAAGCAGGAGAATCAAGTCTTTTTTGCCACTAAAATATTCTGAAGCGGCATAGTTCAAGTTTTAAGATGATATTGTTTTGAAAGTGGCTTCTAGTTTTAAGTGAATGGGGGCTTAATGGAAATATCTGCCTGTTACGGCTCTGGCTTACATTAAAAAGAAAAGATCCTGTGAATTCATTTTTGCTATTCTGAAATAAATAGATCTGTGAGTTTTGTAAGGTCAAGAGTTTATGACTTCATGGTTGGGCAAAGAGCCTCCATAATATAGAAATATAGCAAGTTAGGTCAATCTCCCAGCTCAGCTTTGTCCTTCTCTGGTTTTTTGCCTGAGTTTGGATAGGCAGAGACTACTCTATGGAGAATTTAAGTAACCAGTGTGACTAGATACTAATATGTTTGGTATATGAGAATATGAAGAAGCTTACAGTTCCTAAAATATCTTTTAACATATTATTCCCTAAAGACATTGTAGGCCCCCTTTAGGAGATCGTTTGAGGATGTGAACTATCATCTCTGGAGATAAAGCTTTCTGATAATAACCCAGAGGTGAAGAGAAATGAGCTTTTACTGAATGGAGCAAGAAAGAATAGTGAAAAAAAGAAATCTCTTGCCCTCAAACTACGAAGTGGGAGAATGGTTTGTGGACTCCTTTTTCTTCCTTGCTTTAATCACTATTTGTGCTGATGAAAGTTTTCATCTGCCTCTTCCACAGTTAGGCAGTTTTCAGTTCATGAATTAATGGTGCTTAAAGTAACAGCCATGCCAGACCTTTCTCTCCAAATGTAGTTAATAATCCTATTAGATTTCCCACTGAAAGGGGATTATGGTGTGAAAGAAAACGTTTTAAATTAATCTCTTAAATTCTTAGGAACTGGATGCCTTGAATTTGCAGCCAGATGGAAAGAGAAAGAGGCACACAGGGGAAGTGAAAGTGATGGAAAAAAAAAGAGATACCAAAAGGAATCTCTCAGGATTTTTCCTATTGGTGTAGCTGTTTGGGAAGAAAGTCCTTCAGAATCAGGATCTGGTCCTTCAGAGACCACTGGTGCATGTGATTCTCCCAGTTCACACTGCATTTAAACTTAGCCAGCCTTTTTGTCTTTTCCTGCCTGAGGAGCACAAAATTGTTAGTTGCCTAAAAAGTTGAAATAAACCCATAAATTTTTAGTGAGCCATTGACTGAATACTAAGCTGATCATTAATTTTGTATATCCTGTCTTCTTTATCTGCTCTCCATCTGTTTAGCAGTCATTGCTTTGTGTCAACATTTGTGGCAAGTATGTTATACTCTGGGAACAGAAGGGACATTGCCATATTCAAACTTAGAGAAATGTGATGAAAATGGAATACTGTATTTGTCTCCCAATTTTCTGTTCAGAATTGTTGTTTTTAAGGCAATAATTTATCCACAGCAGTGGCTAGTGTAGAGACAAGCCTGTAATCAGTGTCTTAGCAATACCTTGCCTATAATACCTTACAGTTTTGCAAGTGCTCTGGAACATCTGTATAGTGTATGGGAAATACCTGTTCTCTGGAGAACAGCATGTTTGAAAGTAGCTGTTAACCTGTGTTAACATGTGTCCCACTAGGAAAGTGACCTATATAAAACAGTAATTAGAGACACAGTTGATAGCACAATGTGCTTTTCCTATTCAGGTAAACATCAAGGTACCTCCTAAAGATGAAAATGATTTAGAAGTCATGAAGTCTGGCCGTTACTACATCATTTTACTGGGCAAAAGCATCAGTGTGACCTGGGATCTGGCCATGGGAGTCTCAGTTATCTTAAAAGGCAATTTCAAAGTAAGTGGTTTTTGCTTTACTTTTTCTCACTTACTCTGTCTCTGGGGAATAGCGTTTTTTTTAATGCAGACCTGCTGATAGATTTCCATGGAGTATTAGGCACTTGCTTGAAAATGAAGGCAGTTTTTTGTAATACCATAAGGATTGCTTACTTTCCCAGTAGTTCAGCTGTAAGGGATAAATCCTTGGTCATTGGAGATGAGCTATGACAGAAAGGATGAATGCTGTGGTACTTTAGAAATATGCCTTTAGTGATTTCTTCTGTATTCAAGAGTAGTATGAGGAGCCAGATACAGTAGTTATGGTGATGAGATTGTCATCTCTAGAAATAAAATGGGATTGTAGTGACATATGCCAAATAGGGCTAATGGGCACCACTGGTCAGAGTTGTCATCTTCCTTCCTGGAGACCTTGGAGACAGTATGGTCCTACTTTCTGCTAAGCAGAATGGGAATATGACCTAAACATTCTCTGTGAGAGACTATGTCTATTTTAGTGAACTTGGCAAGGTCAGGGATATTTCAGTTTTTAAGCCTTGTGCCATTAAAGCACTGGGCTAAAAAGACTTCTTAACAAAACCCTAAGCCAGTCTACAGATGTAAGATTTATGTATTTTGTGTTTCTTTCCCTGCAAGGATCAAGTGTGTGGTCTGTGTGGAAATTTTGATGGAATCCAAAACAATGATTTGACCAGCAGCAATGAACATCTTGAAGTAGATCCAGTTGACTTTGGGAATTCTTGGAAAGTTAATCCATACTGTGCTGATGTTGAAAAGGTGATTGCGAATGAACTGTGAAAACTAATTAATATGGATTACAATATCACTCAAGAGCGGGCAAAGAGGTTTGAAAAGATAAAAAACCCCTAGAAATTAACTCCTTCCCCCATCTTTTTTGCCAAATAATATTATTTCTTGAAATCCGATAAAAAATCAATTAATTTATTTAAGGCTTCTGTGGAGCCTGGCTTCAGATGAATGTTAAATATGTACAGTAGAGTGTTCATAGAGTTTGCCAGCCCAGATGGTTGAAATCCAGGTATAACTGGAAATCTCATTTTAGAGCTTAATCTGAAAAAACAGCTGTAATTTTCAGATGAGCAGTTCAGATAAGAATTTCTTAATTCCCTATCCAAAATTCTATATCTCAAATCTTAGTCTTTCAAATTCAGTATGAACAACTGAGTGTGCAGGTTAATTTCTTTCTATATGCTTAGTCTTTTTTGAAGAGCACTCAGTTATTATTTTTAGGTTGGAGAGGCTTGAACAGAAAAAACAAGATACAGGAGGGAATGCAAAACCTTATTGCCTTTTTCCTCTTTTCCAAATACAGAATTTTGAAAAAATGAAATTGAATAATAAATTTGTCTTGAGCTGGTATGTAATAATGGCCAAAAGTATTTCCAAAGCAATAAGTGAAAGGAAACAACTGAAAGACAACTTGTTTTGACATTTGCAAAATTAAGCATTTCATTCAGATGATGCTTTAAGGCTGAAAACTTTATCTTGAAAATTCATCTAAATTTTCGGGGGGTGGGGGGAAAGGCCTTTTTTAGATCTTTCTTTACAAGAGTTAAATTATCAGAAAATAAAATGAAGCATTTATTTTTGATCACCTGAAACATTTTAGGTTACTTTAACTAGTCACAGTATTATCTTGCTAAGTGTCACTTTTTTGATATGTCTTGATTGGAGCACAGAAGAAGTAGCAAAAATGAGGAGTGATACCACAGCATAAAACTGAGAGGGAGCAGCTTATTTTGGTGTAATAGGCACAAGACAGAACTGGCAGGCTGTCTCTGTGATAAATAACATGTCAATACTAATGCTTCTTGTTAGTAGATAAATTAAATGGGAGAGGAGGAGACTGCTAAGCCATTCTTTTTCAGCATTGGCCTTGGGTATTGTCTGCTGAAGATTGATTATATTTGTGAGTCTCATGGGCCTTCTGTAGAGCTGTGAATGATCATTTTTCAGTGGCACTTCCTGTCATCAAAATGTCAATGTTAAAACTGCAATTTTAACAAGTGAGAGCTGGAAAAAACGTAGAAGGTGACCTGCTCAATTCTATGTTCTGCCGTGGCAGGATTTGTGCCTGTCATACAACAGGTTGAAAAGTTCTCAGGGAAACAATTTCCATTGTCATGAAAATTGTCTAGTGCTAGTGAGTCTCTTTACTTCAATTTGAAGAGCTGTGAAGGCAAGGCTAATGCAGTGTATACTTTTTCTTACAATATTAAGCCCAATCAGGAGCAGACCTTGATGTCTCCACTGTGTGATGGGAATGTAGTGAAGCAGGTTATGGTAGAAACATCATGCAGCATTTTGTCTGGGGACCTCTTTGAAGAATGCAAAAAACTTGTGAGTATTGTGTCATGTGTTTCACATTCTTTAATCTGCAGTGATCTGTGCTGACACTGATTACAGCTGAGGGGAAAAGTATGGTGTGCTGACAGTCTACAGGACTTGGAGGAAGCCAACTAATTGGCATTCTCATCTCTGACCCTGTCCTGTAGCTTGTGCTTCAAGGGAAAATGCAGGGTATCACATAGTAGTAAGCTATAGAATAACTTTTGCTTGAGGGAAATTTTATTCTACAGCCTACAGATTGTCATGTGAAGTCAAGCACAAGACTTGAGGTTTGAGGGGAGAGGAATCTGAGCTAACATAATGCCATTCAGACTTCATTCTATCTAAACTGCTGCACAAGAGTGTATGGGGACAGGGCCCAGAAACATATGAAGTTACTCCATATGGGAAATATGAAGGAACAATGAACTGCAGTGTCTGTAGCAACTTTGAGAACATAACCCAGTTTGAGTCCTTGCTGACATCAGTAGAAAGATCTGGTTTACGTGGCTCTTGGGAAATGAAGCAGCCAAGCCATCTGAATGGTAAAATATGTCTACAAGAAGGAGATGAAGGAATCACTGTGTGTACTGACCCTGTTCTCTTTCATAGGTGAATCCTGAGCCCTACATAGATATTTGCATGTATGACACTTGTGCTTGTGAATCTGTTGGGGATTGTGCTTGCTTCTGTGACGCTATAGCAGCCTATGCACATGTCTGTGCACAAAAAGGTGTTATTGTCCACTGGAGATCACCAGCTTTGTGCCGTAAGTACAGGGTAAATGAGGAAGAATTAGGTGAAAAGGTTCAAGCTTTTAGTCAGTAACCTGTTGGTTCAGATAGACTGTTCTCATCCTGCTCTGCTCCCACTGATGTCCGGAGAAGTCCACTTTTAATGGGCCTGGGTGAGCAGCTCATGCTGACATTTCCACTGCCTTTCTGTTTGTGTTCAGAGCTGTACCTGGAAAAATCAAACCATTTCCTCAGTTAGGAGATATGATAGTCTGTGGTGCAAACAAATCTAGAGAAAGAGAAGGTTTTTGTTATATATATATAAAATATATTAAAGCTTAAAGCTTATTTTTTTGCCAGTGTTTTTATCAAAACCAAAATCTCTGGTCTAGAGCTAGTATTTTGCTACTTGAAAAAAAGATGATGCTGTGGTAAAAAACATATATTTTTATTCAAAGATGGAGATCTTTCTTTTTCTATGTATATGTGGTCCACTTTATACCAAGTCATCATAGCTCCAAGGGGCATAGTGAATACATTCTGATTTGATTTTTTTTTTTGCCTCTGATTCTTTCACTGCATAGCACAAAGCTGTGAGGACCTGAATAAACAAGAATTAGACTATCAATGTGAATGGCGATATAATAGCTGTGGACCTGCTTGTCCTATAACATGCCAGCACCCACAGCCTTTGGAGTGCCCTCTCCAGTGTGTGGAAGGGTGTCACGTACACTGTCCTGCAGGTAGGCCCATCTTTAGCTTTAAGCAGTTACTTACCTTTTTCTGCTATGCTTCTGCTACTTGTAGGTATTTCTGTACAGTTTTGTTGTGGTTGGCGTTTTTTTAACCCCTTAAGTGTTCCTATTGCATGAAAGTATTACAGTCTGGAAATATTCACAGATTTGTGATGCTGGACATTGCAAAAGATTTGCATGTAGCAGTTAATTCCTTAACAGGCTTACTGATGTTTTCACTACAGTTTCTTACTGCGCAAGAGGAAGGTAGTTAGGCATCCTGCTTTTCAGTTGTGAAATGAGCACAGTATGTGGAGGGCATGAAAAGGTGCCTAAAGGAAAAGAATGAAACACTGCTATCAAGAGCAAGACAGGATGGGAACAAGGTGATAAGAAAGGAACTTAGGAAAATTAGGGGCTGTGTAGCAACAGAGGTTGGTGACTATGTCCTTGAAGTAAGGGTATGGATTTGTGCTGGACACTCATAAAATGCCCTGCTTCAGAGCAACTACTGTAGTGGTGGAAACCCATTGCCTTGACCTGCTTACTACCCCCCAGGCTCTGATGTTCCTGAGGGTGCCCAGCAGCCATCCTCCTGAGAGCCTGATCTTTCAGCATAACTGTTCGCAACAACTGTCTCATAGAAACAGTTGTTTTTAACCAGTAAGCTGTTGATTAGGAAAAAGGGAAAAGGAAAGAAAAAAAAAATACGGGAAATATGGGGCAGGAAGAGGAAAAACAGGCATTAAGAGAAAGAGTGAAAGATAAGCAGATGAATAAATAGCTCCTAAAGGCAAAGTGAGAAGACAGGAAGCTGAAGAAAGAAGGTATTTTAAGACCCAGAATAGCTATTCTAGGCCCTGGTATCTCTGATCAGAAGGATCAGAGGGAGGTAGGGGATACTGGGAGAAATAAATAATATACATGTAAAAAGGAAAATGCCATTTCCTCCTGTTATCATCAGTGCTTTGTTCTAAAAATATATTCACCTTCTGAATGGTACTGGCTATTGCAGTTTATGGTTTTTTTCATAACAGGGTAAATGCAATGATTAGTTTCACAATATATGAAAATTGGCATCTTTTATACTACTATGCTATTTTGAAACAGGGAAAATACTTGATGAACTCTCCCTGGATTGTGTCAGTCCAGAAGAATGTCCCATGTGTGCAGTTGGAGATGTCAAGATCCTGCATGGAAGGAAAATAGTTTTGAACAGAGATGATCCACAGCACTGTCAGTCTTGGTATGATGAGCTTATTCAGTCAAATAGCATGCCTGTTGAGTAGGATGAAGAGGGAGACATGAATCACATCAACATGAATAAGTTTTTGGATGAAACTTTAAATATACCTTTGAAGGTGAAGCTTGGAAACCATCTTTTATGTCAATATCCCTTCACATAAAATCTGAAGATGAAGTATTTCAGTGACAGTAGGGATCACAGAATGTCAGCTGAATTTAAGCAACTGAAATTCATAAATTCCTTTCAAAAAAGGCTTTTTCCCATGCGTAGGTGGCCCTACTGGCTTCAGATGTTCCACTTCTTTTTGTGTAAGGTGTGATTCAACATCAGTAAAACCATCAGTCTTTCCTTTTGCCAGTAATAAAAAAATCTTAGATATAGTGCAAGATCTGAATGTGCACTCAGCCTAGCACTCACTAAGACTTTTAGCAGTTGGAATTGTGTGCTGTTATTGGAAAACCATTTTCCCCAAGATTTTAAGATGATATCCCATGGCCTGATCCTGCTTGGATGCATTTCCAAATGATGAAATTAATGACAGGGTGCACATGCTGTGCACCGTGCAGGATGAGGGCCATTAGCTGCAATGTGGCAGAGACCGGTTTTCATTCTGTAAACTTCCCAGTGGCATATTATGCCATGGCCTGTAGTATTTGAAAGTTTTTTTATTCTTTGGATGTCTAGACCCTTGATGGGTATATGATGGATAATAATTTCTAATACTGTGAATGCAGGAGAGTTTTCCATCTTGTAATTTGACCATATTTAAAGGTAACTGAGTTGGTAAAACTGCAGCAGCTATTAACCCAGACTATCACCTTAGCTCCAAGTGCTCTGAACCTCACAGAAGCTGTGGATGGGCATGGAATTCCTGGCCTCTTGCCGAGTCTAGCATAAGTCTGTGCTATAAACTGAGGGCACGAGACTGTTAGGCTAATCAATTAATTTTTTACTATGTTTTTTTTTCAATAGTGTACGTAGAGCGCCTTGAATTCCATCAAAAGGTCAAAAAAGAAAAGTCTTCATAAATGAGTCTCTGTTCCCTAATTTTTGTAATCCTTAATAATAATTTATCTTAAATGTTGATACACTGGCCACCGCTCACAAACGATTTCAGAACACTAGGAAAACTTACCTCACTAGGGAAACATCCTTTTGCATAGCTGTCACCTAATTTAGATGCCTATACCATCTGTACAAACAATAGAAAATATTGCACAAAAATGAATTTTATAGCAAATATCCAAAGGAAATTGGAAACTAGAAGAGGCTCATTCATATTAGGATTAAAATAATAAATCTGCGTTTGCTAGATGTTGATGCCAAAAGTAGATGTGCATTCTTCAATTAGGAAGACACTAGAAGCAGCTTGAAAAGAACATAGTGCTTAAACTAAGGGAACTTAAACTAAGCTGCCAAGTTGCCAGTCTTGTCCTGGAAAATGGCACCTTCTCCCAGTATTGACTTATTTAGTTGGTACATCATGGGTTTCTGTGGCAGTGAAAACAAGCATTTCTTTTAGTCCTGGCTCTTCAATAAACTTTTCCTATTCTGTTTATTGGCCTGTCCAGTAAGAAAAGGAAAATGTAGTAACTGAGTCTCTACCACCCTGTGCATAATTACAGTCATGTTCTTTGCTCTGACAAGTGAAATAAAGAGAATCTTGCAACCAATTAGGAATTAGAAAAGCAGAAGAGTTAAGGCTTTGCTAGAGATAGAAAGAGATGAATTATAAACAAGTTCCTAAAAGGTGAAGGGTGACAGAGGTGAAAAATCTCATGGCAGCGCAGAAGGATGAATAGTGGGAAAAGTGGACATGGGGGAAAAGAACAATGGGAGCTGAGATGGAAAGTGGAAGAGAAAAATGTACTAATGGAGGTGAGTAGAAATGGTGGGGAAAGACACAGGACTATAAAAAAGATAACCACTATGGATGAAATATGTCATTTAATATGAGAGAAGGGACTGAGAAACAGAACACATTAAATAAAAGGAAGATAATGGAGATATAAAAAAAAATGGAGAACGAACATGTGCCAAAGCTCTATCCAATACAAAATTAAGTCAGGAAAAAGAAATGTAGAGCACTTTAGAGTTAGACGAAAGGCTGCTTTTATTTTCAGTGCAGTTAAAATCTAGGTAAGCTTAGCCTCTTCACAAAGTCTGCTAAGTCATATCACATTTAAAGCATCTTTCCTACTCCAGGAGTTTACTTTCTGTTAGCTGCCTCCAGTTTGCCTCATGTTTTGCTTCCTTGTGAAGCCAACCAGATCTGCCAGTTCAGTCTACCAGTGGCTTGTTGCTGAAGCTCAGTTATTTCTAGGCAATTTCCAGACAGATTTTACATATTCTGCCAAAGGCTATTGTAAAGACAGTTTATTCTGACAAACACATTGTTTGTCATATGTTTCCTGGATCTCAACAAACATACATGAACATATAGGGTTTAGCTGTACAGTACCATGTTGGGAGCTGTGGGGAAATGGGGAGGGGGATAAAAAAATCATAGAATCATAGAATAGGTGGGGTTGGAAGGGACCTTAAGATCATCTAGTTCCAACCCACCTGCCATGGGCAGGGAAGTGTCACACTAGACCATTCTTTCACATTGATTGAATCCACATTGATTCACATCAAGTTTTGGTTTTGTTGTGTTTTCGAGATATTTAACTGTTTCTGTGTGCACATTCTTTCATTATATGTGGGTGATGTGTTGTTACGAGAATTGGTTTTTTACAGTTAAATTTGTTGATTTTTGTAGTCTGTGTGAAGGGAAGAACTTAACGTGTGTATCCTGTGAGCCAGTGGAAGACCCCCTAACATCGACAACACCTGCTCCAGAGGAGGACATTGAACTGCCACCCAGCGAATACTCTTGCAGCAAGATGATGGACTTGGCCTTCCTAGTGGATGGCTCCAATAAACTGTCAGAGGAGGACTTTGAACAGCTGAAGACTTTCATAACTGGCATGATGAAGAAACTCCACATCTCCCAAAAGAAAATCCGAGTGTCAGTTCTAGTGTACAGGGTTGGCCCCACAATCTATCTTGGCCTTAAAGATATCAAATCACAGTCCCAAATGAGAAAAATTGTCCAAAACATTAAATACACAGGTGATGAAAGATCAAATGCTGCTGAAGTCCTTAAATACGCTGTGTTTCATGTATTTGGAAAAGCAGAAAGGACCAATGCTGCCAGAATTGCAGTGCTATTTATAGCAAGCAAGTCTTCAGGAAAACTCCGCAGCATCCTCCCAGTTTTGAAGGATAAAAAAATCACAGTAATACCTGTAGGGATTGGACCGTATGTCAGTGTGGAGCAAATCAGATTCATTGAAAAGCAGTCACCAGATAATAGAGCCTTCCTACTGAACAACGTCTTAGAGCTAATGGATAATAGGGGTCTCCTCATTGATCATCTGTGTGATCTTGGACCAGAAGAAAGTTCTCTGTTGCAGGCTACAACCACTCCACCCATATCCAGTGTCTTATTTTCCCCTTGGGGACTTACAGCACCACCACCCCTTTCAGAAAAGCCCACTCGCAAAAGGCTGGACATAGCTTTTATTGTGGAAGGATCTGACAATGTAGGGGAGGAAAATTTCAATATTGTCAAGAAGTTCCTTGAGAAGGTGATCACAGAAATAAATGTGGGACAGGAAGATATTCATGTTACAGTCATGCAGTATTCAGAGTCTGTCACTCTGGAGTATTCCTTTAGGGAAATGCAGTCAAAAGAAAGTATTCTTGAGAAGGTGAGGAGCATACCCTACCAAGGAGGGAAGGCTACCAACACTGGGAATGCCCTCGATTATATTTCCAAACACACATTTACAGCAGTGAATGGGGGCAGGCAAGATGTTCCTCACTTAGTATATATGGTGTCATCTAGTCCTTCGACTGACGTTATCACACGACCTCCTGGGAGCATAAATGTTATTCCCATAGGCATAATCCCCAATGCAAATATCCAGGAGCTCAGAAAGATCAGTCAGCCTAATAATCCCATTATCTTGCATAGTTATAACAAACTTATTGAAGAAGCACCTGAATTAGTGCTGCAGTCGTGCTGCTCTCGTAAAGTTTGGACAGACCTTCCAGGTAAAGTTTGGATGTATTTTCTGTGTGATTTACTCTTTCCTCTGTCCTGTCTCTTCCACTTCTCCCTCATATCACTGAAATGTGAAGGTTTCCCATATCTCATTTGGCATCTTCTTGTCCAAATACCAAGGACGGACCATTCATTTTCAGTGGAGGCTGAGGATGCTGTCCCAATTCAGCAGTACCAAGCAAAGACGTGCAGCCAGCCTTCTGTAGGCACAGAAGTCCTTGGCTCCATTTGTCAGTAAAGTACAGTAGCTTTCAGATAGGTTGAAGGGTGACAGAAGAAAAAAGATTGCTCTTACCTGTGTGTGTCCAGAAAGTTAAAATTATACTTCTCTTTCCTCAAGAGACTTCATTGTTTTTGTGTTAGATTTTTTTTTGGAGGAAGGGGGTAGGAGGAGGAGAGGAGGGAGGATTTGGGAGGTTGGTGGTATTTTGTGGTTTGGTTTGTTTGTTGTTGGAGTTTTGTTGTTGTTGCTGCTGTTGGGTTGTAGTTTTGTTTTGTCAGGGTTTTTTTCTTCTTGTTTTTGGTTTAGTCCCCTGAGAGTAAAATAGCATTATTAGGAAAGCACATGCATCCCACTGAATATAAAATCTCAGAGTTTTCACTGAAGGGGCATCACTTATTGTTTCAATTGGTCATTTGCTTTGTTTTCCCAAAATGCCCTTTCTTCTGTTTCTGCTCCTACCAATAGATTAGCAGATGCTGCTTGTGGTTATCATGTATAAATAACATTTTTTTTCTTCTTCCTCCTCTTCAGGGTTGTGCAACAAACCAATAGATGTCATGTTTCTTCTGGATGGAAGTTCCAATATTGGAGCATCAGAGTTTGAGGAAATGAAAAACTTTATAAGTACATTTATTGAAAGTGCTGAGATCAGTATGTGTCTGTCTTTTAAGTCAAACACATGAAGACATTTTGTATTCTTTTGCTTATACAGGACAAAACAGCTTCTTAGTATCAGTTTTCTTAAATCTTTATTTTTAAATGACTCGTTCCAATTCCTCAAAAAAAAAAAAAAAGTTTTTATTGGGGAAATCAGGCTGGTAATGCTTTTGATTCAGGTACAGTTCAGTTTCGTCCTAAACCAAGCTGTTCTGGTTCAGGTGAATAGAGATTTGATATCCAATTTGGGAAATTGTGTGACAAGAAATAGCTCAGAAAGCGGCTCTTACAAGCGCTTCCATTTATACTGCACTGGACATAAGAAGTGTGTGTGCCAAACAGGCAAAGAGGTCCTTGTCACAGCACGGAGATTTAGCTGAACCATTTTGTGTGGCAGAAAAGCAAAAATATGTGGGTGGTTTTGGTTCACTTCTGGATTAGGTTTGACACAAATGAGAATAACACTTCAAGTTCAGTTCTGGTTCAGGGTAAAATGGATATTTCAGGGGGCTTTTCGTTCAGGGTTGGTCCCACTGCAAGGTTTTAATCTTTAGAACTGGCATTTCTGGTTCTGACCAGCCCTTTTTGGCTAGCGCAGGATGCTGGAAATGACTTTTTGAGATTTATTTCTTGACTTATGTTGAATGGCAGACACTTTTTGGGAGTGCTAGACTTGTTTGCAGAGTACATCCTGATGGGATTTACACCTTTAGTTAGGTCATTCAGCACAGAGGGAAATTTGCATGAAATGTAGTCATCTGGGGAGCTTGGCCCCTCAGACAAATGGGTTGTCAAACTACTGCTCTTGCAGAACAATGCGCACATAAGAAAAAAAAGATGTTTAGACAATTTTAAAATGGAAAAAGAATAATATTTGGAGATCAATAAATTGAAATTCTTCAGTTATGGTCAAATTGACCTGAGATAAAATACCGCATGCTAATTTCTGACAGAAAACAAACTGTTTCCAGCAGTATTACATATTTTTTTCACCTGGAAATAATTCAGTTTTGATCTTCTGATTGAAACTGCAGCTTTCACACTCTGATGGAAAATCGCTATCTAGTTGTGCTTAGTGAAAAACACCACCATAGTGTATCCTTTTTTATTTATTTTAAGACGTTTATATGCGCTGCTTAAAATGCGTATTTCTTGCTTTCTGTTTCAGGCAATACTTCGATTCATGTGTCAGTTCTCCAGTATGCCAGGGAAAATAATCTAGAAATTTCATGGAATGTGCCTCAGGAGACTAAAAAACTTGTCGAAATGGTGCAATCAATTCAACAAAGGGAGCAAGGTCCTACCAGACTAGGTAAGTGATTATGTGGATGTTGATGTTTAAACAAGAGGAAAAAAAAATGACCCAACTAAAACAAGGAAATATTAAATATAGCCTGGCCCAAATCACCAGTTTATGTCAGTGCTACTCCAAGAATCACAGAATCGTAGAATAGTTTGGGTTGGAAGGGACCGTCAAAAGTCATCTAGTCTAACACCCTACAATGGTCAGGGACATCTTCTACTACATCAGGTTGCCCAGAACTACATCCAGCCTGGCATTGAATGTCTCTGGGGATGATGCTGTAGTAGGACTCAGGGTTTTTTTTAGTTCAGTCATATATTTACCAAGAAATGTACATATTGTAAAGTTTCAGTTTACTCTTATTAAACTGTCTGTAGGTTACTTGAATTAGGCTTTGTCTTAATGTACTTTAGAAAGAAGATGACCAGTTTCTTTTTAGCCTTGAAGTAGTTCTCAGGATTCGCATTCATTATCTTTTAAGCAAGCAAGACATAACTAAGAAGTGAAGATTTCGATCATTAGCCTTTCACCAGCAATTAGTTAATTAGACATTTAACAGTGCAACTGCTTATTCTGACTTCAATAGCTGCTACTGTCAGGTGTTTGTTACTCTGTTCTGAGCCACTGTAACCCATCTGGTTGAAAAATAACTGCAAAACAGGAGTTATATTCTGGGTGGTTCAGTTTCCTCACCCAAGTTGCTGTGCTGGTCCCACAAGGACTTGTGCTGGCGCAAGGTTAGAGATGGTGCCAGGGTGCAAGGATCACCTAAGGTGGCACCTTAGCTGAAAAGCTACTTGTGAAACATCATCTTTTGTTCCAGACGACTGCATCCTGAAAAACATGTCCACTTCAATTTTCATGTGCTAAAGCATAACACAGAATTCCCACTGGTTCTGTGGAAATTCAGTACACACACATGTATCAGTTGTAGGGTTCAGCAAAGAATTATTCTCCTACAGCATATCTGATCTTTCACCAGATACCCTGAGAATTTTGTTCTTCTGGACTGGAGCTGCATATGCTCTGGCAGCCACCTAACGTTAGGGTCCTATAAGAGTTGAGAAGTACAAAGATTTTTAGGGTCTTTGGCCTACTTCAGACTGTAAAGAGTTATTGGTACAGAAAAGTGAGAAATAAAACCTGACTTCCATAGTTCGCAGGAGGATTAGCCATGATTGCTTTCTCAGCCTGGAGAAATAAAAATACCAGATGGCTGATGAGACTTCTATAGGCTCATTGTGGGATAAATTGTTATATACAAATAGATAAGTTTCATGAAGCCTTCCATTTAATGTGTATAGTAAGCTACACTGAACTACAGGATAAACAGAGAAAACATGGCCTTTGGGAAATGAAATGGGAGAGGCAGCTACATGACATACTCGTTAGTGATTTGTTTATGTCTCATTGGAAAATGCTCAGAGACCACAATGAAGGATGTGATATAATGAACCAAAATGGAATAGAGTAGAAGTAGTTCCTCCCAAATGAAGTAATGAAAATAAGTCACTGTAGTCCTGTCCTGTACCTTGTAATGTGTGTGAATTCGGCTGACTGTGTAGGAAACTCAGCATCCATGTGAAACACATGGTCATTCATGTCTTTCTGTCTGTGCTCTGGCTTCTGGAAATGCAGAGGCTGCTTAAAAAGTGTAGATGGCTCAGTCTGGATGTTGCAGTTCCTCAAGTACCTTTGGAAATCTTTTCTAGCCTATGGAGGACTTGATCAGGATTTACCTGTCAAAAATATTGTTACTATCAGACCAGTACTGTCTCTTGTCATTTGCATTCCCTATGGTAGAAATGCAATCCTGTGTAATCCTTATTCAATCTTTGCTGATCCAAATCATCTTATTTTGGTCAAAAATGCTATATGTGCAGACAGCTACTGTAGGCACTGTTGCCAGTGCTGCAAAAGGCTTGCTGTATAAATGTTCTCTTTCATTTAACCGTAAGGAAACTCCTGGAGAGAGATACATTTTATTAGTAAGAAATAATGAAAAACTAGACTATTGGAGGGTATAGGCAGAACAAAAGAGCAGCTTATACCACAAAGCTTTCCCATGCTTATGCAATAAAATAACATCAGGCAAATTATGGCTCAAGAAACCTATTGAGAAGCTCTGGGAATATTTAGACATCATGAAACTGTGTATGACTTTACTGAAGAAATAACTGGGAAACAAAAAACAAACGAACAAAAAAAGCCCTAATTGCAAGCAAGAGCTGACTACGTAAGCCTTCATTCATCTAAAAGTGCAATCTATGCAAGAGAATTGAGGATCACATAAACATGCCTCTGTTCAGCATTCATGGGTATTTAGGAGAGTCATGGGGAGCATGCTGAGCAATCCCTGTAGTAATATCACAGAATAAATTAAACAGAATGGTTTGGGTTGGGAAGGACCTTAAAGATCATCCAGTTCCAGGCCCCTGCCACTGGGAGCACCTTCCACTGGACTAGGTTGCTCAAAGCCCCAGCCAACCTGGCCTTGAACACTGCCAGGGATGGGGCAGCCACAGCTTCTCTGGGCAACCTGTTCCTCATAGTCAAGAATTTCTTCCTTCTATCTAATCTAAATCTCCCCTCTTTCAGTTTAAAGCCATTACACCTTGTCCTACCACTACATGCCCTTGTAGAAAGTTCCTCTCCTACATTCTTGCAGGCCCTCTTTAGGTACTGGAAGGCTGCTATAAGGTCTCCACAGAGCCTTCTTCCTCGCATCTGCTGAAAAACAGGACTACCTCACTAGCTCCCCTACTACTCTGGATTGGTGGTGTCAGCTTCTTTCTGAAGCTAGCTTTGGATGCCTACTAGTCTGTTCCCTTCTCTTTTAATTCACTATCCTGGGAGGTATTTTTGTTTGCTTGCTTGTATTTTTAGTTCATTTCTTACAATGTTTGTCAGTTGAATATGTCTTGGTCGTGGTAAGAGAAATGCAAGATTTGTGAGCCGCAGAGTCAGAAAATCAGGGGATGCGGTTTGTGACCTTGTAGCCTGCTCCTTTCAGTGTTGGTAGGCAGTTGTACTGACAAATCTGTACTGCTCATGAAGAGTTTAGCTATTCTGTTAATTGGACAAGTTAATACCAGACTATTAATGTGCTAAGAATTGGCTGTTTAAAGCATTGATGTGTGGAATCAGTTTGCAATAACTAATTTGTTTCAAAATTAAAATAATCTGCTCTTTTCAGTTCAAAACCCCCAATTCAATGTCAAGTCAATACTAAGTCAAAATGTCAAATTCAAGTCAAAATAAGATGTAAAATCCAGTTACAGTACTATCACCATGGAGGGTTGTTCCCGATTAGACAAGTCCTTGGTTAACTGGACTATCAACAGTCCAGATAGTGTTGGCTTCAACTATACTGCTTCAAATGCTGAGGAATCATTTTGCTTCTTTCCCAGGCAGCTTTCAATACTTGTGGTCATTAAGACCTATTGTGTCTTTTTTCTTTTTTGGTCAAGAAGTTGCAGAAGTGTTAGTGAAACCACTGAGGCCACTTAAGACACTGATTCACAAGTTCCCGGCAGTAACCTCCGTCTAACTGGAATCCCCTGTCTGTCACAACTCCACAGACCCTCACGGGGGCTTTATGTTTTGTTCCTCGTTTCAGATAAAATTAAAGAAAATAATTGCAAAGATTGCTTTTAGGAAGTTTCTGCTTTACCTGAGGCACCCACCAAATCATTAAATGTCTGTGTGTTCATTTATTTTCCCTCAGATTGGCTTATCTTGGGATGAATCTTTTTTATTTTAATTTCTTGGATGTATTTCAAACACTTCTAGGGCACCTTGTGCTCTTTCAGTTTATTCCATGGTGCTTATAATTGCTTCCAATCTAATATCTGTGATTTGGATTAGTGTGCCTTTTTACACATTTTCCCTCCTTTATCCAAATCATTAATGAAATTATTCAATAAAGCAGAATATAGTGTAATTCCCTGTAGGCTGCCACTAAACACCTGCAACCCTACTCAACAGGTTGTCTTTTGTCCTTAAAGCTTGTTTATGTCTATTTAATCAACTTTCAGTCCTTGCATGAACTTCTTACATGGACTGTTCTGAAATATTACTACAGAATGCGAGTTTGGCTTGAATGTGCATCAGGTGATTTAAAAAAAAATAACAATTATTCAGCTAATTAGCCCTTCTTGAATAATCTTGTTCAAGGCAACCAGAATAAGTTTTTTTGCAAAAGCTTTTCTGACTGTCAGAAGTTCAGCCTCACAAGCCCATAGCCTTAGCGGACAGAAGAAGACTGTACATTAATGTCATCCCTTTCCATTCTCCCCAAACCCCTAATTTTTGTAGAATATTTTCTATTGGTTTTGCTTTAATGATATTCCAAACAGACTTCTGTTTTGTACTCTATAGTGTAGTCAGGAGTGTATCAGCACTGAAAGATACATTCCTGACTACATTAGTACTAAAAGTATTGAAAGCTGGGGAGTAGGTGATGTGCTGTGGTAGCATCCTTTGGAATGACTGACGCGCCTTTTCTAAAGCAGCCAATATAGGTCAATGGTTTTTTGTTTTTTCTGCTTATTTATTTGTATTTTTTCCCTGGACAGGCCCAGTGACCAACAGTTGTGCTCTACCGATTGAGATGAAGGCTGCTGGGGGCTTGGTACTCCTGCAAGCTAGGCCAGTTTGTTCAGTTACCCAGATAAATGTTTAGATGTTAAAATTTGGGAAGTGCGTGTGTGCACGTGTGAAATTGTGGCTGTTACACCTGCCAGGAACCAGCATAAGTGTAACGTGTTAGCAGGCAGTAGGAGAAGAGGGGGCAGGAGGTCAGGGCAGGCAACCAGACATGCATTCCCCATCGCATCCACGGCCTTTGGGAACAGATATTTTTATCGTGTGTCACGCTGCTCTCAGCTCTGTTATTCTCCTGTATGCAGTGAAGGATCTTGGCTTTGAGACTTCCATCTTGATTTCTCATGGGTTGTATGTCTAATGCCTTAAGTACGTATGAGTATAGAAATCGTTCTGCTTCCAAAGCCCATTTGTTGCTTTTTTTTTTTTTTGATAGTACATTGTATATGCAAGAAACAGAAACCTTTTGCAACAATAACACATGAGACTAACATAATTTACTCCTGTGTTCAGTATGTGGGAACTTGTTGGCTGCTAGTCTGCACCTCAGTTAACAAGCACACAAGAAGAAAATCCTTGAAGACATATAACCCTTAAAGCCTGTGGCAAACCTCCCATTCACTTCACTAGGGCTATATGATACCCCTTGTCAATGCTAGCAAAGGATATTTTGGCCACTGTCAGATTTTCTTTAGACAAAAAATAATTGTTTTGTTGTGTTATCGTTGTGTGCAGGATTTAGGGTATTTTTCTATTAGCATGTTGATTTTCTCTAGGGTCAATCACTGAAATGAATAGCTGATGGTGTGGTCCCATACAACTAAACAGGTTTAAGAGCTAGCTACTGCAGAAGGGCCCAGCCCCAGACTCCTCAGTGCTGCACACTCTCAGTGCTGCACACTCAGTGCTTCACACTTGCTTTGCCTTCTTTCTGTGGGAAGGGATGTGCATTCAGCCTTCTGTGAGCTGAGGGAAGGGCCAGAATGGCTGTAAACAAGGCACTTTGGTTTCTGGAGGAAGGGACCCTTTTTTCTGCCAGCAGCTTGCTATGGCAGTAATGCAGCCAGAGATGTGTTTGCAATGTATATAGATAGGTCAGAGCAAGCTGGAGTGGAGCCAGCAGCAGCAACCGCCCAGATGTCAGCTGCTGGAGGGGTGTAAAAGACACAAGGTGGTCTCATAAAGGCTGAAGCCTGTGTGGCTCAGACCTGGTCATTTTTAAGCTAGTTTAATTATGTCCAAGGTGCTGAGCACTGTCTTTTTTTGGTCTTATGTAGCCTTTTGCTTAGTGATATTTATTTCAGCGTAAACATTTTAAATTGCCTTGGTTGGTATGAAAATGGCAGATTACTGTTATGTTTCAGTTCACGTTGATTATTTTACTAACAGTCCATATTTTTTTTCTTATGACTTCTGAGTAGTTTGGTATTTCTGTCTCTGGTGGGATGTAGAGGGAAACAGGTGAGAAATCTTCCAGCTTGGGATGGTGACTTTCTCAATCCCTCTAGCAGGACAAAAGTTTTCATTTGATCCTGTCTTCAGACACCTGGCTCTTTTCTCTCTGGCTTCAAAATAAGGGGAGGCATCCAAAGAGTTTTTAGTACACTAAAACAAATTTTCCACACGTTAAAATGAGTAATTGTTTTTTTTGGGACTTTGAAATAGTTCCTGGTTCTATTACAATGAAACTTGATTTCATTGTTAGAAATTATAAAAATAATGGATTTTCCAGTTTACAGGATTGTGTGCAAGTTTCTGAAAGTTTTCGGAATTAATGGGAGAAAGAAAAATGGATCTGGAGAGGCCGGTGACCACACCAACCACAAAAAAATCAAAGTGTCATCACAAACTGACAAGTACAGAAGTACTTTTCACAAATAAAAAAATGAAAATCCATTTGTAATTCTTGCTGTGCAAAAGTTTAACCTAAAATATTTGAAAGTTAAAACTTGAAATACTTTTTTAGTAATTCTTTATAGCACAAAAGGGAAATGAATCAATTTTTTTGGCACAGTGACCATCCTGGAAAAATCTTGGGGACTGGAATATGGTCATATTAACTTTCTGAAATTTGTTTTATCTGTTATTTATAGCCAACATGCCATTCTTCATCTAACATCTACCTCTGCAGACATATAGAGTAACTATTGGACAACAAAACCGTTTGTAGGAATGATTGTGAGACAGCTATATTGGACGTGAGTTAAATACCTGGGGCTAGTTAATTTTTCTGGTGAGGAATAGTAGTTTGTGAAATGGAATCTCCATTGCCCAATTAATAATGACATTTTAAAATATGTTTTGTTGCAGGTACAAAAACATTCAAAATTTCAAGGTTTTCACTGAACAGAAGCTCTAATGTGTTTTCATTTTGTATATAAAACATAATTCAGAATTAGAGTGGAAAGGAAAATCAAGTCATAGGAATGAAATTAATCTACACGTTGAAAAAACTGAATAAATGATAATTATTGCAAGAAACAGAATGGAAACATCCCATTTTGTCCTTAAGTGCTGTTGAAAGCTTTCTATTGACGTTTATAGTTCTTTTTTCTTATAAATCATAATTTACATTTCCAAAAAGCTTTTTGATTTAAACAAACTTACATCTTTCTATTTAAAAAATTAGTGTTTGGGAAAAAAAATACAACCCTCTCTAGACAGGAGATTGCTAGTGGAGATAATAATAGGTTCATAGAATGGTTTGGCCTGGAAGGGACCTTAAAGATCATCTAGTTCCAAACCCCACTGCCACAGGCAGGGACACCTTCTACTAGACCAGGTTGCTCAAAGCCCCATCCAACCTGGACTTGTAACAGTACATGCTGGATAGAAACTTACAGGAAGAGAAATTGATGTGGATCCTGTTCCTCTGGTAGATGTCACAGGGCCCAGCTGGAGTTCCTGGTGGGTCATAGCTCTTCTGTTTAGTTGTGGGCATCTGTGTGGAGAGGTGACACATGAAAATGGGGCTAAGGCTCTGGGGTTGAAATAGCGATAATGGTCTAATGGGGAAGAAGAGGTGGCTGGATAAGGTGGGAAGTGGGTAAGAAGCTGTTAGGGAATGTAAGGTGTATGAGACAACAGGAAAGGTTGGAGAAAGCAACAGTATTTAAGAAGGGAACATCACCTCCAAACCAGTACTGTGGCAAAGGAAACATTAGGGCTTTTTCCAGATACCTGTTCTAGGATAGATTCTTCCAAGGGGTAAATTCTTCCTGAACCCCTGATTATTTTCCTGAAAGCCTTCTAGAATATCCAGTTTCTGTTGCCGCGTTATCAATAATCAGTGTGCTGAGTGAGCTTCCTAGAGGTTGTACATGCTTGCAACAGCTTGGGAAAAGGAACTTTTGCATCTACCAGTGAAAGGGGGTGGATGATGTGATGCAAGAAGACATGAAGTGTTCAGGTGTGCTAAGGTATTTTGGGGATGTGCTGGTGAATTGCCTGTGATATGACTTCCAGTCTTTTACAAATGTGTTTGTTATTTAAAATTGTTTGGTGAATTCCTCAGGCAAACATATTTCTGCTCCATGGTTATTGCAGATTAGTCAGAGGAAGTAGTCTTTTAAGTATGTATTATTCACTGTTCACTGTTTGCCCTGCATGTCACATCAGTCACACGGTATCATTTCTACTTCCTGATAACTTGAAAGCCCAAAGGAGCTTTTAAGAAAGCTGCGTATCACAATTCCCAGTATAAATATTTGTGCAAATACATATCTAAATACAAATACTAGCAAAGTGCTGTCTTGCTGAGGTCATGAGTTTGAACAAAAACTTGCCTGAGTGTTCACAGATGTTAAATGAAAGAGCAGCAGCCACTCATTCAAGCCGGTTGATGATTTGGTAACTAAGGTAGAATTTCTTCATGTGTTTTGTAGGGTTTGGTGGGTTTTGCTTGGTTGGTTGTTTGGTGGGATTTTTTTTTTCCTTGCTCTGTTTTTAATATGGATTGCCCTATTACTTTATGGGTTAGTCTGACATTAGGGGTTAGTCTGAGTCTACATTTCAGAGAGGTTGCTGGTAGTAGGAAGGCAATGCTTTTCACAACCATAGAAAAAATTGACCAAATTAGGGAAGGACCGGATCTTCTCTATACTTGAGTGTTCAGTTCAGGATAGTGTGAGTTGTAGGTCAGATAGCCACCGGATGTCACTGTTGCTCTGCAATTGGGAAATAAGTAATGTACAATATCTTCCCTTTTGCGTATGCAACGGTAATAGTTCCAGAAATGGTAACCAGTAAAGTGAGGAGAATAACTTTATCCTTATGGATAAGGAGGGGTAGTAAAATTCCCATTACTTCGGAGATTGGAGAGCTAAGGATGGTCCTCCCATGTTGGGCTACATTAATAATACTGGCAGGTTCTTAATAGCTGAGATCTTTAATGTAGCAGGAATAAAGCAAGCATTAACAATCCCTTAAGAACAAGTATTTTTCAGTACTGTATAACTTGCTAGTACAAGTTAATATCTAGTTTTATAGCCCCCTATGGGTTTTTTATCATACGTCTCATCTCTTCGTTCACAGGAAAAGCCATTGATTTTGTAGTTCAGAATGCAATGTCGGAATCCCATGGGGCGAGACCCAGTGCATCAAAGGTCGCAATAGTCATCGTGTCGGGGAGATCAGAAGACACCGTGGAGGCTGCTGTGGTTTCTGCAAGAATGAACAGTAAATCTCATTTCACTGTCACAATTTTTAGGCAGAGTTATTGTTTTTTAAGTAATTCAGTAGAACAAAGAATGTAAAATTAAGGTGCTGATATGATCATTTAAGTTCAGGATATACTGTGCATAATGTTCTGGTAAGAAGTAGGTCTGAACAAAACGTGCCTGATGAAGATGACTTTGAGTTACTGGTAAATTCAAGACCAATCTGCAATATATGCTGAACAACTTCCATAGGCTGCACATGTTAGTGGGATTTAATTTTCCAAGGTCCTGTGGATAGAGAGAGATGATATAATCTAATATTATAAATTCAATACTGTTGCAAAACAGTGAAACTTGAAAAGTTCACTTTAGTAATACTAAATAGAGAGAGGATTTGATCAAATTCTGCACTGACCTACACAGAAATATGCTTTTGCTATTAATGTGTGTTGCATGATGTTTTTTCAAGTTTTCTGGCTGTAGTCTCTGTACCTGAGCTTCCTCAGGTGTTCAGCAGAGGAATATGGACTTCCTTTGTAGACTGCTTTGGGAGCTATTGTGTAAGTCATGGACTAAATGACAACTAGGAACTGTTATTTTTTAGAAAAATGTTTTGAAAATAATCCAATTGCCGTGTAACTGAAAAAAGAAAGCACCACGTTGAGATTCTTTTGCATTTGGAAAAAAGTGAAGATCACGGAATCATAGAATCACAGAATTATTGATGTCATTAAGCCTGCAGATGATCTTACACTTGGGAAAAATAGAGCTCATTGTCACTAACGCTGTGATTAGAGCATCACCATTTCTACCCTTAACTGCTTTTAGCCTATGTGGAGGGAGTGATGCAAGAGGTAATTGAAAATTAACTGTTTTTCCCAGTTCTTTTTATTTCTTTTTTTTTCTTTTTTTTTTTAAGCAAGTGAAAAAATACAACAAGGACCTGTTGTATTTGCACAATGTCCTGTGCATTGCCCACTTAAAACCTGTTATTCTCCTTTCCTAGGAGTATCCCTGTTTCCAATTGGAGTTGGGAACAGTTATGATGAAGAGCAACTAAGGGCTTTGACTGGGCCATCTGCTGTTAACCGAATCATGAAGCTTCAGAACTTTGAAGACTTGTCCACTATGATCACATTGAACAGTGAATTTATCAAAAAAGTGTGCATGGGTAAGTCCAATGTAGCTGTAACCTCGTAACTGAAACCCAGAAACTGGAATGCCAAAACCAGAGCAATTTTTCTTGGTTTAAGAAGTCAGCCCAATGCTCCTTCGTTAGTGTTTCACCAACAATCATCACAGAGGCTAATCTAGACCGCCGCCATTGCTTAGGTGTAAAACAAAATCTGAGCCCTTTCAGCACGTAGCCAACTGATATTATAATCAAACAACTTTCAGCAAGATTTTTAAAATTGCTTAGGTCTGAACTTTCAAGCTGTCATCTTAATAATCAGGGCTGGTCATTAACTGAAGGACACTAGGAAAGCTCAATCTGTCAAGAATGAATGAGGGCATGCTTCAGATATGTTACAAATTAATAGTGAATAAGGATTTCAGATTACATATTTTTTTGTGTATATTTAGAAAGAATTCAGCCAAAGTGTAATTTAAAAAAAGCATAAGAAAGCGTTTATTTTTTCGGGAAAACAAATACTGGACAAAAAGGTGTAAAATATTTTAAACAAAACCCTATTTATTTGTAGATAGCAATGCTCCCCATCTAAGGAAACTTGCTCCAACTCTGGCCAGTATTTTACTCCTTTTGCGCCCTTGTTCTGTGTGCAAATAGATATTTATTATTCGTATTGTTGCTGTTATTTCTATTAAAATAGCATCTATGTATCCTCTCTGCAAACCACTGTCTCATTGTGTTAGTCATTGCACAGGTTTTCACCAGCATTACTAGGGCTTAGTTATGTCTCCATTAAAATAAATGGACTTTTTTTCAGAGCCAAGTACCACTAAGAATGAGGAAGTTGCAGAGTGTGCACAGTCCAGCTTAGAGATATCCGATCAGTCTCCACTGGGATCACTTCTGGCATTTTAAAATCTCTCCAGAGCATCAAACAGCTGCCATTTTCTAGATTTAAACAGCTGCCATTTTCTTTCTTTTCTTTTCAGAATAAACTTTTAAAGATGCATTTCCTCTCTTCGCACTGTAAAATATGTGATTTTCTTGCTGTAAATTACATTGATCCAAGATATAGGAAGGGGAGCAGGAATTTAAAACCAGTAACTTATTGCAATCTGTGCTATAACCTCTCAGTACTAGAGGTAAAAGCTTTGTATACTTATGGAAGCTTTTCCAAGAGCACAAAGTGTGCTTTCAAAAACTTGAGTGATAAGTATCTTATATTAGACACCTAAATCTGAAAAATTTAGTTTTCCCTTTTGCTGATGGTAAAGCCTTTGCTATGAGCTATGAAACTATCTCCTTTTTTTTCTCCCTTTTTTCTTTTTTTTTTGTTGTTGTGTGTTTGTTTTATATAAGTCTTTTACAATCTGTAAAGTATAATTTTCCCCTTCAGACTCATACAGTTGGATTTCTTGCGCGGAGGGAGTCTTTATGTATGGAAGTGTACCAAAAATAATACTATTATAAAGGTTTAAAAGATTTCCTAAATGCTTTCAAAATTCATCACTTGTCTTGGACAAGACAGAGCATATAGTGTCTATATACTAGAATAATATAGTATTATATAAATGGCTTGCTAGTCAGTGGTTTAGTTTCCTGGACACATTGTCATGCCATAGTACTTACATGAAATTACTTTCCTTGCATCTTTAGGTATTTATGAGAGCCCATAAACATTGGAACTGCAATTCAGTGGACAGTCTAACTGATTATATAAAAAAAATGCCCGTTACAGTAGTGCCTGAATGAAAGGAAACTGAATTTAAGTATTCTTATTGCATCTATTTTCATAATTATGCTAGTTGCTGACAAATCTTATCTTGGGGTTACTTGCTGTATTTATGTTTCTGCATTTAATAAATGTGTGTGTGCATGGGTGTGTAAATTCTCATTACCTGCTAATTACCAGAAATATTCTTAATTCATAACAAGAAGTAAGGCTGGACCCTGCCTCAGAGTTAAAGCCATGATCTTCTTTTAAGAACCATCTGGGCAGAGCTGTATGCCAGTATAAGGAAGGCTGTATAATTACAGCATAGCTATTTCTCACAGGGTATTTTGGGACCAACCTCAGTGCAGAAGTCCAGGTAATGCTAGCAGTAACAAATTTACGCGTTCTTTGACATACTCTTGTACGCTTTGGGCAAATGCCTGCAGTCTTCAGGTAGGGATTCTGACATTCTAACACAAAAAATTCCCTTCTTACAGCCTAAGTCATATATTTAAGTAATTCATCTGTAAAGCTGGATAAGGGAGTGAGATAGCTAAAAATGTCTGTTTTTCTTTCAGACCCTGTCAGAGAATGTATAGATGAGGATGGAAACAAAAAGAAAGTAAGTGCATTGCCTTGGTCTCATCCATCTGGTTTTCAAATTACAAAGTTCATGCAGGACCACAAATACCTCCATAGGTCATCTGAAAGGAGAAGTGTTGGAAAATAGTAAGAATTCTTTTGGAGGGGAAAAGCTTTGGCTTTTGAACTGGTGGGATAACTTTGCACACAAAGGAGACTTCCTCTAATGACACCTGATCTTGCAGTGCATTGGAATACTATTGGCAGCGCAGAGCCAAAACTCGTGTCAGGGTGTGTCTTCTCTGACAAAGAAAAATAAATTTCCATCTACTGATGAAACAACTTCCAGGAAAGCTAGATATGGTTAAAATAAAGGTGCACGTATATGGGGAGGAAACATCATTGTCCAGGTCCTTTCCTTCTGTTAAAAATACAAGTACCTTGTCCTTTAAAAATTTTATAGGGAAATAATTATTGTGTGATAGTCATCTCTCCAGGGAAAACCACATCTTAAGTAATGAAATCCAAGTTAGTGTTCATTTACAGAAAAGCTTTTACTAATACTGAGAAAATGCTCAGAAATGTTAGTAAAACTATCTAATCTCTCAAACGCAATCCATTCTAAGAAAGGAATGATGTAGATGTTATAAATAGTTCACTTCCTTCATCTCAGGTGAAATGCCAAGGTTTTTGAGCATGTATGACACTTTATGCGTATAAAAATATTAGCATAATGTTGTTACGTGTTTTATAGTAGAGGTCAGTTATGAGTTCTACCCTAGGATTTATCTTGAATTTCCAGTACATCAAGATATTCCTTTGATTTTTCCCTTGTGAAGACATGACTGTAAGGAAGGATGTGGCTAATAAAGAAATGCTTATGACTTGTCTAGACACAGGAAATATATCAAAGCTGCCTTACATGGTTGGCCTCGGTCAGCTGCTCAGAGCACAGAGAGGTTTTAGGTAAATCAGACACTATGTATAGCCTGTTGCCTTTGAGGTTGACAGCCTAATTAAAAAAAACCTGATAACTTGAAACTTGAAAACTAAACTTGAGAAACTTTCTTATTTAAAACAAAACAAACAAAAAAGAGATATTTCTCTTGTTTATTGATTTGAACTACATGTATCCAGGCCTCTGGGCTCCTAGAAGCAGACACAGGTACACGCAGACAAGTGCTGGGAAGACTAAACCTGAATTTCACAGATGTCAGGCTTAATTTTTTTTGGTGATAAACTTAAAGCACAGTTTCCTTTCTGACCAAAATGGTTTTGGAAGAAAAGATGCCAAGCTCCAGTGCATATAAAAAGGAACCACACTTTCAAATGGCAGCCTTTAGGGGATTTTGTGTTATTTTTTCTCTCAACCAGGAAGAAAAAGGGTTTTAGAAGACACTGCCAACATGGAAGCCATTGCTTTTTGGAGCAGGCTGTTGGGCATCCCCTGGTACCTGTAGAACACCGTGGAAGTGTTCTGACTCTGGTGTTCAGCACCGCACTCTGACAGTGTTAGAGTTACCTTACTGGCAGTAATGTACCATAGTTGGCCTGTTACCCTGTTCCAGCATAGTCCAAAATCCACAGGGATGAAAAATCAAGGCTCTTTCCTAATTCAGAAAACAGAGGCTCTTACGTCGGATCCGTGATATTTCAGGCGTTACTCAGGGAGTTAGTTCAGGAGGCTCAGTTCCCCAAGTGGGATGTCTGTCATGCACCTGGAGATTGTGGGAACTGACCTCTTGCAGTTTGCAAGGAAACCAGAGTTTTCAGGATCAAAAATCTCAGCTTAAATCCTATCAGCATTGTGAGTAATATGATTTGTTACATTTTTTTATTTCTTTGTCTTTTTTTAACTGCCTCTACCCTGAAAATAAGTATTGAAGGAAGAGTCATTCCTAAGGTCAATTTTAGTAGCAGAAAGACAGAAGACCAAATGTGCTAGGTCAGGCCAAAAAAATCCATCCAATCCCCTGTATTATGTGGCCAAAAATAGAAATTGCGGAAAATGTGAGTAAGTATATATGAAAATTCCCTGAACTGTCGTAGTTTTGAAAAATTTGACTAAGGGGCACTCTAAGCTATGGGTGACACCTTTGTGTTTGATAGTGCTCAGTAATTTTCTCCTCCATGAATTTGTTCAGTCATTCTTTGAATCCATGTAAGTTTTGAGTACTCATCATGTCCAGCTGCAAGAAGTTCCAAGAGTGCTATGTACAGGCTGTGTAAAGAACCACTGTTTAAATATTTGTATTTGCCAGCTGACAAAATATGAATGATTATGATTAATTTTTTTACTGTATTTAATTTTCATCATTAGTCTTGATGCTTCTAAGCAGGCATAAAGGTGATAATAGAAGCTTAGGTACTCATAATGGTAGCACTTCATCATTAAATGATCTATATAGTGATATGCATTTTTAGTCTACATATGGTGATAAAACCCACATTCCTAAACTAGCAGTTTCCATAACATGACTTTTCCAGTATTGTTCAGCACTTGGTTTAGAGAACAAACAAACAAACAAACTTCAGACTAAATTAAAAGGTGCCAGCTGATGAAGGTGGTTAAGATATGTGACTCTCTCCTGCAGATGCACAATAAGAGAAAGAAATAGTGTGCAAGTTCAGGTCTGTAGGTTCAGAGCTCCCTCAGAGAGGAAGTCTGAGGCTTCCTCCGGTGTGCTGGCAGGCTCATTGGTTTCAGCAGACTTATCCTTCGCAATTTAGAAGCCTCTGCTTTTGCTTTCTTTCTGTCCTATTTTTACTCCTACGATTTCACATCAATTGGGATTTAGGCTTTCCTTGTCTTCAGAGTCCCTGCGTTTTCCTCTGCACCAGAATTCTCCTCTTTTTTTGGATCCTTCAGTGGGTATTTTTGCTTTAATGTGCTGTGCTTTGCTTTTCCTTTCCAGCTCTTAGATGTTTTCCAATAGATATCCTGTTAAGGCGTGAAATAAAAACAGTTAAATATGTATGGAAGCCAGAGGGTCCATTGCCAGACTTTCACAGCTGTAGAAGTACCCTTCCAGGTGCTCCACATTTACTGAGTTGTAGGCAAGACAACTATAATTAAAAACCATTCAATTTTTTCCTATCTAAATGTTTTTTCCATACTTAAAGCTCCTCATGTTACTTTTTCACAGCCTCCTTTAGGCTCACAAATCTGAAAAGTATTAAGTCCCTTTCAGGACAAGTTGCCTTCTCAAAGTCCTGGAACATGCAAAGCAGGTCCAGTAAATTAACTCGTATTTAATATGTAAGTTTTCATCACTGCAAATCTGGCAGTTCTCTTTCAGATTGATGGTATCACAAAACTCAGAGATGCAGAGCAATGCTTCCACATCACTGTTCTTGGTTTGCACATTAGCGCCAAGAATAGTCTGTGAATTATGTTGCGAGTACCTAGATATTTTATCATTTTGCTCTTCTTTTTCATGGGAATGATAAGTAAACTGAAAAGGAGAGGATGGGAGATGACCTTGCCCGATAGCAGTTTTCTTCCCCCACTCATTTCTGCTTGTGGATATCAAGAAATGTTATCCAGTTCATAGAACCACTGTCTCACTTGTTACTGATGTTTCTGGACTCACCTCTGTAGAGACAGGTCTGGAAATGACTGCTTCCCATATTTGGGGATATTCTTGGGAATGCACAACTTGGGGATGAATGCTCTGTTTTGAAATTCATAGAGCCTATTTGCAGGGCTTTGTTGGGGCTGGGGCCAGAGAGCTCACCTTTTTGCAGATATGAGTCTTGAGATATCCCCGATTGTGGCCGCATCTATTTCTCTGTCATTTAGTAGTATGTAGTGTATGTAATATATTTTATTTTGGTGCCTTAAAATTCAGACTGTCCTTTAGAAAATGAGAATATTTTTTACATTTTATTTTTGATTTTACAAAACCATTGCTTATATATCTAATAACATTAATCTGATAAAAGAACAATTTCCCTTTGGGAAGGGAGGAACTGTTTTAAAGTTTTGGACTTGTGGATAAAATATCTAGAGTATTCCATGCCTTTCTAGCTTGGAACAAATATTGTTAATTCCTGCTGTGCCATGACCATCTGTGGCTTATGAAAACTAAAGACTTTGACATTTAAGGAAAAGCTAAAGGGAATTCTTTGTTCACTATGCTATCCATGCATGCTGTAGGATGGCTAAGCTAACAATAGCAGAAGTACCAGATACTTCATTCTGCTGTAACAAAGCATCTCCTGTTCTAGACTATTATCTTTTGCTTGGAATTTCAGAGTCTATTTCTTAGTGTTGCTAATTTAATCTTTCTCATCCTCATGAAGTCATTAATACACTGCATTCTATCATTTAATTATCCAGGGCTAATTTGAGTAGCACTGCTGTCAGTGTCACTTTACTTGCTAGCTCTAGGATTGTGGCAGCAGCCAAGTTTTGCATTTTTTCCCCCTCCGTCCGTGTTCTTTTCAGTTCTTAAGTACCCATGTCTCCCTATCTAGCCTGGTGATAAATGGACATTACCAGACCAGTGCCACACTGTGACATGCTTTCCAGGAGATTACACAGTTCTGGAAAGTCACCAAATTAACTGTGAAAGGATGCCAAAACCAGTATGTCACAGCAATCTTCCTGCTGTTAAGATTGAAGAAACTTGTGGCTGCCGATGGATGTGTCCATGTGAGTATCTATCTTTGCATGTATGTCTCTCTCTCTCCATCACTTGAAATGTTTATCAGACATCTTAGAATCACCGAATGGTTTTGGTTGGAAGGGAAATTAAAACTCATCCAGTTCCAGTCCCCTGCCACGGGCAGGGACAACTTCCACTAGATCAGGTTCCTTCAAGCCCCGTCCAGCCTGGCCTTGAACACTGCTAGTGATGGGTCAGCCACAGCTTCTCTGGCTGACCTGTTGCAGTATCTCACCACTCTAATGTCATGCAATGCTTAGTGTCACTGTATGCATCAAAGATGACTGGGGTGGAAGGAACTGATTCTGTCCACCAGTTAGTTAGACAGGAACTTGAAGAGTGTCACTGATGCCTGGAATGTGTAATGCTATTTGCAAATTCAGGGCCACTGCAACCTTATTATTATTGTTGGTTTGGTTTTGGTTTTTTTTGTTTTTTGTTTTTTTTTTTACATTAGCATAACTACAGTGTTTAATCAGACAATATCACACTCCATTTCCAAAGCTGGGAAGGAGGATATATGGAAGAAAACAGAAATTTATCTCAGCAAGCTGTAAGCAAGTGATGTATTCTTGGTCCATCTCTAGTCTTGAGGATTTGGCCTGACATATATAAAGGGAAGACTTGAGGGAGGAAGAATGATGATTTCAAACCAAAAAAAACAAAGCTGAAGCCTCCAGATTGCCTCAGTGCCCAGAAAGATGCTCTGACAACAGTGAAGTGGTGGCAGTCTGGAGTAAAGGAGGCAGGGATGCCTGGTTCCATGCAGTGTGGCACAGGGCATCGCTCCAAAGCTGTCACAAGGAAGAGCACTTCATGGTGAAACAAGGGATAGGCTCAGCTATTGAGTCTTCTGGTACACCTCAGCCTGAGTTTGGGGACTGAGCCTTACGTCCTCTCCATGGAAAATACACTATAGTTGCATGATTTCCATACAAATTATTCAAGACGTTTATTTTGAATTAAATGTCAAAAAGGTCAGCTCCAGTAAATCTTAAAGGTTGCAGCTATCCAAAAGAATGAATTTCTTCAGCCTAAGCATACTTGCTATTACATCTAAAACTTGCAGAAATCTCCAAAACAGGAACTCGTAGGTGCTACAGCATTTAAATCCTGTTCTGAGCCAGAATCTCTTTGGTTTTGATGAAGTGTAGAGTGATTGTATATCCCAATGTAATTCTGAAGATTTGGTTTACATTTAAAGTCATATGATTGCTTTTTAAAAGTAAATCAGAACCCTGTATAAACCTTGCCTTTATAATGCGTAATCTCAATTTAAAATGCCCTCTGTCTATTTCTTTCAGGCATGGCTTGAAATACCTAAGCGGGGTAGCTGCATTTTGATCCCTGAACTATTAAGCATCTAAATTTTAAACATCCCAAGTTATAGCATTCCTTATAAGAACATTTGAATATCCAAAACCTTGAAAGCTAACATTTCAGTTTGGATACAGATATTTCAAAAAGTTAGAAGGATTTTAGTTGAATAATCATAAATATTTTATAAAGTTTAAAAGATAGTTATACCTACCTATAAAAAGTGCATCTGTAATAATTTTTTCAATCCTAAATACACTGGTAACAACATTAATTGGTTCCACATGCTCATAACAATTGTGAAGAAATAGTATTTGAACAAAAGCAAATGCCTATGGGTATTTTCCCCCTCATTGATTTGCAGGTTTCTGTATAGGAAGTTCCTCTCGACATATTGTCACATTTGATGGGCTGAATTTTAAGCTGACTGGCAATTGCTCCTATACCTTGTTTCGAGACTTGCAACATGATGTTGAAGTTCTCCTCCATGAAGGACCATGTAGAGCAACACCGAAGATGAACTGTATGGACTCCATTGAAGTGAAACATCGTGGTGTATCTGTTCAGCTCTTCAGTGACATGGCAGTAAGCTAAATACAATGAATTGATCTGTATATTGTCTGCTCATGCTATAGAACTCAGGTTTTAAGGACAAATTTATTCCCTTTATCTGGTCTCTGTTCTCCTTGCAGCCTATACTTAGGCTTCTGAGCAAACGCCTCATTTTCATTTCATGATACAATCTATGTTGACATAACGAGCCAGACACGTTTCTCCTTTCATTCTCCCCATTGTGCTGGTGTGATAGTATCAAAACCATGGGATTTGGCAACATCTCCCTGACACTTCTGTTACAAAGGGAGGGATTATAGACAGGACATGCTGCACTCTGATTCTTCTCTTTTGGCTGAGATCTTTTGCACAATGTCATCATGTGGTATACGAGAGAGCAGTGTATTCTTCACAGATCTATGCATCACTGGCTAATTAAGAGCTAGGAAGTTGGTTATTACCTTGCATGCTGGTGGACCTCAGCATTAGAAGAAAAGCCACTTTAGTATGCATTACTTTTGTTTTATAGGCAGAAAAGTATTCAAATTCAATAATGGCACATTTCTCATATATATAGGAGTTGGCTAGCCTGCAAAGGTAGTGTCTTCTGACTTATGTGGCAAAATAGGATGGACCAAAACACCCTCACCCTCTTCTGCGTGGTGATGGACATCCTTGACTTTGACTGAGGTTCACTGATAATCATCATTAGATACTAGTTTGTAACTACATGATGCTAAAGTAATGATCTCATATGGGAAAATGTTGAAAGGGTTGTTCATATAATACCCAAAATGAAAGTCAATTAGTTTTGTACATTTTTAGACTCAATAGAAAATTTCAGTTTGCAAAATGAATTCTTATGTCCAGAATCAGTTGGATCTTTAAGTACTTATGAAGCCAAAATGTGTTTCAGCTGTAAGACTGGGCTAATTTTTAACTGCTTCCTAGAACTTATGTGATGATCTTTGCTTTTTGAAAACAGGTGACTATTAATGGTGAAAGGGTTCATATCCCCTATTCTAGCAACTTGTTTGAAGTCACTGTTTATGGAGCAATAATGCATGAAATCAAGTTTGTACATCTTGGGCATAATCTCACATTTACTCCAAGAAACAATGAATTTATTCTTAAACTTAATTCAAAGAGCTTTTCTTCAGGAACACAAGGGCTTTGTGGTGAGTAATTTTAACAGCTTCCTACTTGGGGTTCAACTGCTATTTATGTTATTGTAATTTGTGTGGCTCCGAACCTGTGAACTCTCTGGTTGAACTGATCCCCAATCGTTAGCACATTGCTAATCTATGTAGGTTTTTCTGCTATGGCCATCACAGCTCATTGACTCCCAGTAATACCTTAGAAAGAACAGGCTAGACATCTTCCATGTTTACTTTGTGCTATCTTTTCAAGGATTTTTTTTGTTGTTGTTGTTTTTGTTTTGTTTTGTATGGGTTTAACTTTAGGTTCTTACATACACATTTATGTGGCAGACATGACTTATGCTTGCAGTGAAGATAAAAGGTTTGTGAGGGGTACTGCTATCTGGAAGAATTAATTCTATGGTATTCTGAATGGTATACTCCGTTGTATATTTTATACCTCTGTGGCATAACCTTACCTCCTGTAATAAGCAAATGGGAAACAAGACCCAGGGTTTTTATTCCTCTACTGATAATAACTATAAGGAGTACTGTTCATTCCTCTTCTCCTTGGCATTCACTGAGTGGCCCCAACCTGTCCTGTTTTGTCTAGGTTTATTTTATTGCTGACTGTATTCAGAGGTTTTATTTTCCTTTTACTCACTCTTCTAGGGGTGTGTGACCAAAACCATGTCAATGACTTCACATTACATGATGGCTCTGTGACTTCTGACAGCAGCGTATTTATCCAAGACTGGACAGTGGAAGAACCAGGGAAGATCTGTGAAATCCAGAGAGAAGACAGATGCTCTGAGCGTGCAGTGAGCCACTGCCACCTTCTGCTTTCTGATCAGTTTGCAGAGTGCCATAGGTTAATCTCTCCCAACGTGTTCTATGAGGCCTGCGTAGAGACCAGCTGCTATGAGGATGAAGCCTGTGAAATGATAACTTCCTACATTCACATCTGTATGGAAAATGGGGTCTGCATAAACTGGAGAACACCCGACATTTGTCGTAAGAGGTTTACTCTACCTTAAAACTGATATAGAAACTGTCTTATTTGATGGTGGTGGTGAGAGTGACCATCTTGCTGTGTAATGGGCAGAAGTTACAGATCAAGTTTCTCATACAAGTCATATTGCAGATCTGATAACTGGTTTGTCATTTACTAAGTTGCATGTTATGGAAAAAAGTATTTCTTGGGAAACTGCTAACTAGGAAAATGCAAGGTAGTTATGCAAGGCTAAAGGGATTACTTATGAAATAAAAATACTGTGAAAGCTGTGCAGAGGTAAACACTTCTAGATGACATCATGTGACTGCAGCCAATCATGGGACCACGTTTGGACTGAGAATCTGCTCAATCTGCCAGGCAGTTTTAGCTGTAGATACCATTGCTTTGGTACAGACACTGGAGGATCTGTACAAGGCAGACAGGGAAATTCATAATTTGGACTAGTAGAACTGCTTCCCCGCCTGTCAGTGTCATAGCTGCAGATGATGGCAGAAAATGCAGAAAAAGACTTTTCTCTGTAATAGTTTCACAAATTCCCCACATTCCAACTGACGGCTAAATCTTTCAGACTGCGATGGAAGAGCCACTGTGACTTTAAGTTTCTACTGCAGCAAAAAGGGAACCAGCCATTCTCTCTGGTGTTTTTTTCTTGCCAGCACATGCCAGCTACACTGATCAAACCAGCTGTAATTTGCTTTACAAATCCAGTTCTCGTTCTAGCTGTGTTTTGCTTGTGTTTTGGAGGTGAAGAGTTTGTGCTGTGAGAAAGCAGTATAGTAGGAAGTGAGTCTTGCAAATTGCCCCGAGCCCAATAGAAGCAGGACAATCATGCTAGTGCTAAATTCACATGGTTGTCACTATGTATACCTACCTCCTTAAACTCTTATAGACATAAGAAGTTCTACCCTATCTTCCTTTTTTTTTCTTCTTTTTTTCCTCTCTTTTTTTCCTCCTGACAGTCCTAATATGAGTCATACCTAAAGATGTACCAAAAATGTTAAATATAGTTAAATAAATATAAGTAACTCTCCAGGTGGCTTGTTTCACAATTTCTCCTGTTAGCCTGTCTGCAGTGATGGATACAGACATTCAGACATTCACTCAGTGTTTCTGGTTTAGTCAAGTATCTAAAGTGTGTGTGTATGTATGTAGGTATTTTCTTTCCCAGCTAATGCCTCATATAGTTTCTTGAGATCCCTTTTTTTTTTTTCACGTCTCTTGCATCTCCAGTTTAATCAGTTCTTGTTGCCTTGCTTTCTTTTCCCTCTTGCTGCCCAGATAATGGAGAACTAGCCTCCTAAAGGCATGATAGCATAAAAACTCAGCACATCTTTTGGGTTTGTTCATGTTTTAAACTCAGACAGAGGGGATGATGGGATAGGAAGTTGAAAATGTCAATGTGAATTTGGCCTGAGCTTCCAGTTACTGTCTTATATGTCTGGTTAGACAAGGTATTGAAGAAAATGTTACTTTTACATACTTAATCTTGAACAACACAGTCCATTTGGAGTATAGTCCTAGAAAACAGAGGGAGAATATTGCCAGCCATTTTCCAAATTTAGTGCTTTAGTCAGACTTTGCAAATTGCAATGTCCAAGGCTGAACGTCACCTTAATAACTCTCTGCAGTTTTCAAATTCCCATCTTGTTATGCAGCATGTACAAGGATAGACAACAAGAGTTGCCCATTTTAGCATGAGTTGCATAAAACAGTCATTAATGGCCTAAAATAATAGCATCATATTCTTTCTTCAAGTAGGTGCATGTGTGCAACTACCAAAATGAAATTACCAATTACAGGACATTGTGCAGGTTACATTAATGACTAAATAGACAGTGTAGCTTAATCACTCTACCACTACATATTTAATAGCAATGTCACCATTCTGGAATACCTTGCCATCACTCTCCCCACTCCAGTGAATCCCTGTCATTTTTGTGGAGTTTGACTTGGGGTTTTGACATGCCATACTGGGGCATTTTAAACAGTAGAAATCCTTCCTGGCTGCTCTGCCTGCATGGGTGAATATCTGCTGTAATGTCTGGTAAAGACAGGGCCTGCTCTCCATCCTGTGCTCATTCACTTCCACTGCCTAAGTTTTCCTTCCCCTTTTTGGAATGGTGGATGTGTTGAGTGGAATCTGGTAGACTCCAGCTTTGTGTCAATGGATGGCAGAAAACTTTACTTCCAGGTTGGAATGCATTGTGAGTAAGATTATTTATTTCAATTGCCTTCTTCTCCCCCCGACCCCACACTTAGTAGACCTAACTTGTAGCAGCCATGTAACTCTGAGGCATAGAATATGCACCTCTTGAGCAGGCTCACCCTTACAGTGAATGCCGGCTGAATAGGGTTTCTACTTCAATGACAGTATGGGTTTTATCTTTATGTGAAGATCATAGGGATTTCTAACACATCACTGTGTTACTAATATCAACACATTTTCTGATTCAGCTTTGTGTGAAGGGGAAGCTTTATTCACCTGGAAATAGGATTGTTTTTATAGTGACTCATGACTGGACTGAGATATATTCATTCTGCAGTTACAAAAGAAATGGCAGCTCACGTAGAGGTGCCAAAGTCAGCTTTGAACTGTGTAGCTCAAATAACAGTAGCGGTCAGCAAATTTTGCTCAAAAGGTAAATGACAGCAGTAGCAGTTGTTAATCTTCATATGCTGATGTTTCCATGAGTGCTTCTCAGCAGCTCTTTAACCTCATTTAAATGCAATGTGGACACGCCCTCTAGGTACTTACCAATAGTAGCTTCCAGGTGAATTAAATTTAGATTGGTAGTTGATGCTTGTATGGTGTATAAAACAAACTGCTAGTTGGTACTGCTCAGTAAAGCTGTGGTTTGTTGAGGTGGATGCTGGTGGCATCCAGCAGCTGCAGGGATTCCTGGAAAAACATTTTGCTTGAAAACAACTTTTTTCATGAGTCATTCTGGTCGTTGGTGGGTTTTGTGTCTTTCACTGAGTTTTTTTGCAGGCCCAGGTCAGAAAGCAAATGCATAAAAGGCTGCGCCTGCTTAGCTAAGGGGCAGCGACATCTGGCAGAGAAGCAAGAATGAGGGTCAGAAGGAGAAAGGAGCAGCAACAGAATACAAGAAACCTTTAAGCCAATTCTGCTAATGAAGGATTTGTGTAGTGGAGCTACACTGGGATTATTTGCTGCTGTTCATTTGCTGTGTAAGCAAGGCATGCTGGTGAGGACCATAACAGCTGAAGGATTTAAACCATGACTTGGAAATCAGGAGTATGGGGGTGGCTTTACAACTGACTTCAGCTGATCTGGGGAAGTTTTTCTCTCCTTCTTCCACCTCCAGCCGTGCATTCCCACTCCTTTTGCTGTGCTGGCACTAGTCCTCACATGAGGAGCTTGGTGAGCTGTGAAAAGTAGCTATAAAATGGGAAAAAAGTGACAGCGGGAAAGAGCAACTGAGGTGAGAAGATTAAGGAAGAGAGGGGTCTACCCCACTTGATGGCAGCACTGATATAAGCTGGTTTAATGCAGCCTTGCCACGGTTCCCAAGAACATTGGGAAAACCTTTCTAAACATATTCATTTGATTAAAGAAGGCTATTAAGGGAGATTTAAGAAAACTGTGCCTGAGAAATGCGAGGAGGCTGAGTGGCAGCTGATGAGCTATTGGCCCTGATGCATTATTCACTCCAGCTTCATTGGCACTGGGGTTTTAGCTGTCCTTTAGGCTGTACATGACAGTACAGTGAGGCAAAAGGTGAACCAGCAGTATGTGACCTCAGGTGATAGCTAGCTAGCTGCTAAATTTGTGCTAAACTATCCTACTGAGAAGAAAGGAGTGGCGTTGCTGCTTGAAAGGGCATGTGCCTTTCTCCATGTATTGCAGGTTTGAAAAACACCCCTCCCCTAAATATCCATTTAGTACTTTAACCAAGGATGCTCTGTCTTGTCTTATCTGCTTGAGCCTTATTTTACCCTTTTCAAGACCTGCAGTCTTTTCCCTTTCATTCAGAAACAACAAACATTTGGAGTGAGCACAGGAATAGCCAGCCAGGAGGGTGGTTTGCTGAAATACTTATTTCTGAGGCTGACTGTTGAGGGCCCTTCTTGCCTTATCACATTCCATACCTCTGGCAGAAATTTTTGACAAAAAAGCAGTGTTGCCTAGAAGTCATGTAGTACCTGGCCAAATCTCTGGACCATAAGGGCAGTAATGTGTCTGAGGTGGCTTTCCATAGTCACCTGTTTGTCATTGTGCCAGCAGGATGAAGGGGTGATTAGGATGACTTTCTGGGCATTGATGGGGTGCAACTGGAGTCCATAGACTGCTCTTCATTGCATTTTGGTTCCTCATTGCATTTTTCACATACCTGGTTCCTTAATGTCAGACTAAGGGGAGGAGGAAGAAGATGCATTATATGAAGTACACTAGAGGCTTTAGCATTGGTACTCATTCTGCTTTAGAGATCTCCAGATTCTATGCTGATGAACATCAGCATTAAACTGTAAAACAAATTAATCTAATTCTGTGTAGGGAAGGCTTACCAGGTATGCTTTAGGCTAGTGGTAGGTAAGGAAGATGAAAAACAGTGTGCTGAGTACATTTACTAACACTGGAATAAAAAAGCAAATGACACACTACCTTAAGTGCTGTGGATGTATTTTCACACATTCATTAGAGCTGATGAGAGACCATCACAGGCAATAAGCACTAATGCAAACTGTAGGCCCTTTGTTTGCAGAACTCTTTCTGGAAATTATTTTTTTCTGGAAAACTTAGTGTAGTCTAGGTAGCTGCTAGTACAGGTTTATAAACAGGTGATTTATCCTATTTTATTCGGATGGACCTTTTTGTGTTTTCAGAATCCAGCCAAAGCATTTCATAGTGGGATTGGACTCCCCATCAAGTTCCTGTGGCTTTTCAAGTTCCTTTGCGTTGCTGGACTATGATGGTTTTCCACACATACAACTGTAGAGTCCAGCACACTGAAAATAATCGGACTTAAGTGTGGCTTGAAACAGAAAAGGGTTAACGTTAAAGACATTGCTGTTTCCTTTGGTTGCCAAGAAGGGTGTGTGTAGATAGTTCAGCTGATGAATCTTGTTTGGTTGGGAGCTCAGGTCTTCATTTATTAATTTTCTTTCAGTGTTTTTGTCAAGGGACTGAAAAAAAGGGGTTTATAAACCTCACAACAGTCACCGATTGGGAAATAAGAAACACTTTTCCTAATTGAAGCTGTAGAAAAAAAATCAAGTAGACCTAAGGGAGTATGCTGTGTGGAAGCTGTGTCCATAGGTTTCTTGATAGCTGTAGGCTTAGTTTTGTGTTTGCTTTTAGCGAAAATACGCTCAGTGTTGTGAACCCTTCAGTAAAATGTTGTGTGTTGGCTTAGGGGAGAATGCAACTTTCCTTGATTCAGTTAATTCTGTTAATAAGGCAGTTCAGTTAGTAAGATGCAAAAAATGCATCAAGTTCAGTTTTAAAGTGCCAAAGTGTTCTGTTCTATTAGCTTTCTTCAGTTGCTTGGGAATACTGCCTTCTACCAAGTTGTCAAAACCCCCATTTATTCAACCTTTTATTCTGTCCTGGCTATTTCCTAACTACACAAAGTTACCGACACTCCTCTAATACATGTAGAGGTGGTTCTAAATTCTTATGTCTCTTGCCCAGTGTTGAAAAAGTTAGGCAAGATTTTCAACTCGTGTAAGCCATTTCATTATTGTTAGGGTAGGTCATACTTCGCTGATTCATGTGGTCTGAAAATGTGACTTCAATCACTTTCCACCGTGGATTTTGTTAGTTTTAAGAACATATTTTCAGATATGTTAGTGGCTGCAAAGGCAAAACATATTTGTCAGATGATGGCTTTTAAAAAGCTGAACAGAATTCTAAAGAAAGTACAAGTGGAAACATTTATCTGCATTTCAGATCTCTCTATCTAAAGAGTTTTTTTCTGTCTTCCTCAGCAATGAAATGTCCCACATATTTGACATATGATCACTGCCACAGCGCCTGCATAAAGCACTGTGAGAATAGTACCAATCTCAGTGTCTGCAAGGATTATCCCACAGAAGGCTGCTTCTGTCCAGACGGACAGGTGATTTTTAATGACAGCTGTGTTAATGAAGAGGTCTGCACACAATGCATCAGTGAAGATGGCATGCACCATCAGGTAACTATATACTTAGCAGCTTACCTTTGTGAGTGGTTGGGGTTTGTACTTTTGCAAGAGAATCTGTCTTACTGCTCTTAACTATTTTCCCCTTTGGATACATTGCTTTCTAGCTAGTTCCTCATAACCGGCCGGCTGTCAGCCCCATGTAGCTCCCCTAGTGTGAAATTGGCTGGGACGGATATAAAATTCACAGCTGGGAGTGCACAGACCCGGAAATGCATAACAAATTTGTGTGAAGGGAGGTCTAGAGGGAATGGAGGAGGGATGGCATAAGTCAACATTTACCAAGATAAACACCTCCATTCAGTAGGCTTTTACCAGCAATGACAATTTAATCATAAATCTGGAACCCTTACTTAAAATGTGTTGTCTTTGCAAAGCTTGCTGAAATATTTGCAATGGTTGGTGGGGAGCAGTGAGACCAAGACGACCTTATGTCAAGTTTATTAGTCTACATTCTTTTTCTTTAAATGAGAATTATTCCTTTTATGAAATTAATTATTATAGCTTTACTGAAAATCCACTTTCCTCAGCTAAATTAGACCTTTCCCTGACAGAATGGGATTGGGAAGAGCTACAGGTGCTGGGTGCCAGACTGCAGTGAAAGTATCAGTTGATTTCCCTTTCAGTGTCGCACAGCGGGTGTGGAAACTCTTCCCTGTGACTGTTGTTCCAAGTAATAGGGGTTGTTCCTTTTCACCACCAGCTACTCAACTCTGGGAGTTTTCACATAAGTCAGCCAGTCCTCCTAAACCCGCAGGTTTTGTTATGGGATTTTAAGAAGGGACTTTAATTTCAATATTTTATGGGCTTCAGATTCTTAACAAGATCTTTGGATGGTCTTATACTCACCAAATCTTCTGTCAGAGACTTAATTGTTTTTGCATCACAGATCTTTAAATAACAGAAGTCTCTGTGGATAAAGTAAAAAGATGGATTTAAAAAAGTATAAATGAATGTGTGAACTCTGAACAGCTTCATTTTATACAGACAAATTTAGACTCACATTTCTTTCAGCAAGAAATGTGTTATAAACATTTACAGTTAAACTGAAAGGAAGCAAAGACTATTTGTGGTTGAAACATCTCTTTTAAGTACTGTTTGCATTGATTAACATAATGACTAAAGTATCAAACCTAACAAAGCAAAGGCCTTTCTTTAGGTGGTAGGGTGCCATCAAGTGATGCGCTTGACTTAGTGAAGCAAATGTACTAGATAACCTTTGAAAGTCCCTTCCAACCCAACCCATTCTATAATTCTATGAAGTGTTGCAGGAACTGCTTTGCTGATGGAAGAGTCTCACTGATGGCAGGGCTGCACCAGGGGTCCCATGTGTGTTGGTGCAGCCTGCCCTCACACAGGACATCTCCATGGGGGTACAGCAGTCTTGCTTTGCTGTGGCTTGTGCCTTTCTGCCGCATGCAGGTACCATCAAAAGCACTGGAAAAGCATCCACCAAATATAGTTTTGAGGTTTCATATTGCTGTACCAGAGTACAGGAACCTAACAGCATTCAGGTCCCTCCTGAGACATGGGTTCCTTATTGATTTTGGCAGTGAGAGGAAAGGCGCAGGAAAAGTGTTGTTCTTTTGTTCCACAACTGCATTATCACAGTGATGTTTTTCAGAACAAAAGGTTAGAGTTTTCTGAAGGATTGAGCACATGTAGCTTGTGTTAGTTGTTATTTTAAGGTTGCAGTATCTCCATATATATGGTCATGATTTTTAATTTGTGTTTTGTTTTGGGTCTTTTTTTAAATACTGTATCATTGGATTTGTGAAGTGATTATAGAGTTGGTAAAATGGAAGGATTGAAAAAAACCCTCAGTAATTTTTGTAATAAAAGGAATAGGAAAAAAAAATCTTATTATTTCTCTTGAAGCAAGAAATAGCTTGCAATGTATGTGATCACTGCCTTAAAGAGAGATCAAATGTGTGCAACTCTTGATGACCCTGACAACTCTAGTCATTGTATTATGATTCTGTATGAAATCATTATTGCAAATGCAGATTAAAGCCTAGGATCTGTGTGCTTTAAATCCATGAATCCTCATGCAATGCAGTGCATTTTCCATTTAAATAATTGTTTCAAGCTCTCATGAAGAAAAGCTCAGTGCACATCTTGGGAATGACATCTGTAGTGATACCTACTTGTTTCTGCAGAGGTTCATAAGTTTCATGAAATTTGTGAGTTGTCACATGCCCCTTAATAGGGTTTTAACTCTGAAAACCTCTTGTCTGTTGCCCCAGTGGCAAGGCTTAGATGCAGCTGCTGTGTGGATGGGGAGGTGGAGGGCAGGGGAGGATTGGCTCACACAGCCGTTTTGCATCTCCACCATCACAGGATTAGCTGTGTGCGCAATACAACAGGCAGTGCAACTGGTGGTGGGTTATGATGTTCTTAACCCCCTTCTTTCCCTCTGGTGTTCATTCCTCTGTTCCTTTCCACCCCCATCCCCCTCCCTCCAGATCATGCTTGGGCTTATGGGATTCTCAGTACCAATGCTCATATACAGCTCTGCTAACACTGTGCTCTCTCTTGTCATTTCTTCTTGTGTTAGAAAGAGGCTCCTACCTATGCTGAAGAAACCTTGTGTGAAAATCAAGGCTGATGAAAATGTCAGAGTGAATGTTGAGATTCTTTTTCTCTGTGCCTTGAAATGTCCACACCCTTTGCACCCCCACCTGCAAATATAGGCATTCTCTATCAGCTGCCTTCTTAGGACTTTTTAACCCTGAGGCCATTGAATACTCTGGCAGAGGGCTCTGAGTTGTTTTTCCTAGCCCTGAGATAATGTTCTTTACTAGCAGTACATCGATGCAAGCCTTCTTTGACTAAAATAGATTTCCTAAAGATTAAATGACCCTATGTGATTTGATTCCTAAGCTTTGTTAAATCTCCAGTTGGATTGTTCTAGCATGCCTGGTGTCTTATCCTTGCAATGCTGTTAACCTTTGAAAGTAAACTGTCTTTTCAGACTCCTGTGATGGCAGTATGTTTAGGTATTTCCTTCCTTTCTTCTTATTAAGGAACGTCTCAGCAGGCTGTTATTTTTAAACTGCTCTCCAAAGTTTTCTGGATGACGCCTTTTTACCTTTGTCTTTGTCTTAACCTGTTCTATATGTTCTCGCCCAGAACTTGGATTGACTGTGCAAATTATTGTCCCATTGTGGACCTTCTTACTCTTACCTCCCTATTCACATGGGTATTAAATGTAGATAGTTCTTTATAGGTAGTTACATCTCTAACATTAATGATTTCCTCCTCTGTCATGAGAAGGAGCAGTGGTTAAATAATGACACACCTTACTGGCAGTTTCTGAATGTGCTTATTAGCTCCAGGTAACCACCACCGTGATGGTTTCAGATTTGGGGTCGTTTTAGTGCTTTTCCTGTACTCAGGACACCGGCAAATTGAGTGATGACACCCCACATATTCTTAGTTTAAAATATGTACTGTTTATTTTTCTTTGTTTAAGCATTACTTATTTGGGAAAGCAACTACTTCTGTGTATTTCCCAAAATATTGTTGTTTCCCATATTACCACTGAATATCCAGTCATGGTATGTAGTTGCACGAGTCCGCTATTACTTGCAATAGCCTGCAATTGCATTTATAGCATCTGAGTATTTTTCATGCTTAAACCAATAGTGATTCCTCATCCCATCCGTGCATTCTTTACATCTTTTGCTAAACTGGTACACTACAGTCATTTCAGAATTATGTGTCTTCTTAGTTTCTTACTGTTAACAGAGCAACCAACCAATCCTGTATAGAGTCTTCTGGTTTTCAAATAAATGTTGCCCACCCTCACCCACTCCCATGGCTAACATACCAGTGAATGGAATATTTGATTTCTTTCTAACAATCTGTTTGGGCTTTTTTTTTGCAGCTTATGGAAACATGGATTCCTGCTAATGAGCCTTGCAAGATTTGCACATGTCTCGATAACAAGAGAGTAAACTGCACGGTCCTACCTTGCCCTACTGCCAAACGTAAATTCATTTAGCTCTAAGTGTGATTGGACTTGAATTGATGTTTCTGTTACCTAGTTTTCTAGTTCTTATCCAAATTCATTTTATGGATGTTTTCTTCTTACTCCAGCTGTTCAGTGTGGCCCCTGTGAAGTCCCTCGTCTGCGCAGGGACTCCAGCCAGTGCTGCCCTGAGTATGAGTGTGGTAAGTTCTCATAAACTGTTGGAATCTTCTGGGTCCCTGTTTTTACCAGATGCTTCAGAGGTATACAATCCCTTTTCTTGTTTAATGCAATGCTCCATTTTTGAAACCACTGAGTGACTGTACAATCATCTGCATGGAAAAATAAACAGCTCCTGGGGATGTGAGTCCCTATCTCATGTGACTTTGTCCCTCTTTCTGTAAGAGATGAGAGAGGGACTAGAGCAATTTGGTTTTCTCTAAATGATGTTAGCATGGTCTTTTTTCAAGTATCTATTTTTGAATGGTCTATATTTGCACATTAAATATAACATTAGAACCTTAATCCTCATAACCCAAGCTTGAACTGTTCCCTATGCTATTTTGAAAACAAACTCTCATCTGCTGAACTCTTACTTTATATTTTAGGGTAGCAATTGAGGGTAGGGAAAAAAAGTTTAATGGGGATGTCTTTTCTTGAGAGCTAACTGGTGAGGTGTGGTATTAAACACTCTCTCAATTTCTCTTCTTAGTCTGTGATCTGGTTTCCTGTGATTTGCCTCCTGCCCCTGTCTGTGAGTTTGGCCTGCAGCTTGCTCTGACCAACCCTGGAGAGTGCAGACCAAATTATACATGTGGTAAGATATTTATTTTTTTTAGGAGAGAGTGACACTGGAGCATTACATTTGAGCAACACTGACAATTTCCTTTAGACATAATTTTTTCTCTGAAAGGCTTAATTTTGGAGTCAACAGACAGCAATTATTTCACAGACTTGGAAGAAGGGTATCATTGGCACTTTCTGAGTATGCTTTTGAGTTAAGGAAAAGAGAAACACTTTACTCTTGGACATGTGTGATCTGACCCTTATGCTTATTTTATAAATCTTTTTGATTGTATATGATTCAAGAAGTTTTTGGCAGGGTAGGAACTTTTCCTCAACCTGCAGCACAATCTTTGACTTAGGTCTTTTATATTTGCATTACCACTTAGCCTTTAAATAGATTTATAACAGCTTGCAGTAGCAACTCGGGCTTGCTGCCAGAAAACTTTCTTGCTCACTTGCAGCACTTTGAAATGCCGTGTGCTTGACATGGTACCTATGTGTTTTCTCCTAGCGTGTAACAGGGAAGCATGCAGCTTAGTTCAAAGACCTTCCTGCCCACCACATCGAGAGCTGACTGTTAAGAAGACCGAGTGCTGTGATAAATATGAGTGTACCTGCAGCTGTATGAACTCAACAGTGAGCTGCCCTCTGGGATATCTGTCGAGATCTCTCACCAATGACTGCGGTTGCGTATCTACTACCTGTGTTCCAGGCAGGGTAAGGGGAATGAGTTAGCGTTTCCACAGATGAGAGTATCTTTTCTACGTGGAGTGACAACTCCAAAATAAGTGGGTAGCTAGCTATTAACAACCCCAATGAACTACTGGATAATGATACCAATGTATTTTTAATTTACCTGTGTCTGAGGGAAATACACTTTGCATTACAGTGGTGCTTGTTTTATTATAGTCATTTATTCTGACATAACCAACCCATTCATTTGTTATGATGTGAAGATAATAAGTTTTTATATTTATACATATATATGAACACACACACACACACACATGCGTATATACCAAAACCATTTGAAACTTCAAGATCATTGAAGCATTAGGAATTTCAGAGGTAACTTCAATTTTTAATTTCTTTCTGGATAACAAAGGTACATGCTTTTTGATCAGTACAGTTACTATACATTCTTTCAGTCCTATACTAACTTTGCTGGAATGTTTGGGACACCTTAGACCTAAACTCCTTGTGCTCATTGATTACCTTTGCCTCTGCCTAAGGAAGCATTGTATCTTATATGAACTATATTGCCACTTTAAAATTTTTGCCAAATTAATATCTGATTCTGTTAAAGCTTCACCAGGATGTATTTTTACTTATTCTGATAACCTTTTATTAAGTTGTTATATTAACCTTTAAGATAAAGTTGCTTAGAGGAGAAGTTGCAGGGCAATGTAGCCTTTTCACTGAAGCAACCTTCCCTAAAAGCTTAATGCAGGGTTACCCTGTCTTGCAGCTGAGGAGATCAAGCCTTTATTTTCTGTTGCTAAGTAGTTCATGACCTTGCATAAGTCATTTTATGTCTCTGTGACTTACTTGCTGTGTCTATAAAAATAAATGTTCATCTCTAATAACATGCTGTAAAAATTACTAATAGAAAATGCAATATAAGACATAGCACTACTTTTGTGGTAGCTGTGTTGGTCTGAGGATCAAGAGAATGAAAGCTTATAGCTCAAGGTAGGATCTTTTCGGATCAGCTGATTTGGCTGCAAAAATTTTTAAGTGCATGGCTCCTTCTACAAACCTCACTGTTTATTATCTCTAAATATTGGGTCATATTATACTTCTAGGGAAACTGAGTCAGGCCCTGACTCAGAAACTGATTGCAGATAGAATTCCACAATTCTTTATAAAACAGCAGCTTTGGTTGCACTTATTTTCCTTTCCCCAACAGAGGGAACACAATTTTAAGACCTGTGGCATTTCTACTGGGTTCAAAATATTCCAAAAAAGTTATGGAGGGTTTCACATCTTAAAAACCAGCCTGTTAGAGCCAACAGTATGCCCTTACAAGCAGCAGTGTGCTTTTTCATGTGATAACTTGCATTCAATAGGTGTGTGTGCACAACAACATAGTCTACCCTGTTGGGGCAACCTGGGAAGATGGTTGCAGAGAATGCTTTTGCACTAGTATGAAGGATGATGTTACAGGACTTCAGATGATGGAGTGTCATGACAAAACATGCAACACGTTCTGCTCTCGGGTGAGTAACATTTAAATCAGTGCACTAGCCAGCAGAGCCCTGGTGGGGATCTGAAATAATTATTTTTAAACCTGTGTGTTTTGAGAAACCAGAGAAAAATAGAAAATAAGTGTTGTAGCAACAAATTATCTTGGGAACAAAGTCTAAGAGGGCCTAATCATTACTGGCTTCATTTTAGGGTTATTGTTTTAGGATCATATCTTTCTGCCAAGGAAATCGGGGACAAGTTTAGTTTATATTTCAATAAAAGGAGAACGGCATCCTGAAGTGTCTATCATTTACACCACTTACACAATAAGCGCTCATAATGTCTAAAGTTCAATTTCAAATGACTGTTCTAGCTGAAGTTCATTTTCTGTAGAGAATATTTCAGATCTGTCTGTTGCTCAGCTCTGCCTATTGCAGCAGTAATAAGACCACATGCTGTGGCCTTCATTATGCTCAGACATCTGCTACATGCTATAAAATTATGTGGTCTACTTTTGGAAGCCCACAGAGGAAGTATGAGCTGCTTTGTTATATCAATATAGCTGGTCAAGCAGGAGGAGACAGATATTTGGTAAAAAAGTTAATAGAAGAATTCTAGAAGGGCCAAAGGAATTTATTAAAAGTCAGTAGCACTTCCCAGTGTCATAGATGCAGATGGCAGAAGAGACGTTAAGAAAAATCAACACACAATACCTCTTCTTCCTCATTGCTTTTCATACGTAGTATTAACTAGGTTGGAGGAGACCTTTAAGATCAAGTTCAACTGTTTCTTTCTGGAAGAAAGCTTTTCGTTAGCAAACTCTGTATATACATGTATGAGAAGTCAGAGGTGTTCTTTTAGCTTTTGGAAAGACATTATTTATAATGTGCCTAGGAGTCAAAGTCTGACCTCAGGCATAGAGCATGTATGCGCAGCAACATTAACTCAGTCACAGGTGAGTTAACATTGTTGAAGAAACCCTGCATTGTCTGACTTATTTTAAATTCTCATTTGAATATTGACTAATGTGTATTTTAAAAGTTAACCATGTTTTGAAATTTGACTGTGATGTTTCAGTTAACCAAACCAATATCTGAAAAACAATTTTTTCCGTGCTCTATTAAGCTAATTGTGCCTAGGTTTTTAAAGAATTGATACACTATATTTAAATATCTTTTAACTTATAGCCTCTGTATCAGAACAAGGCTAGACAGCGTATATATATATGTATGTGCACTTGAGAAGGTGTGAGGAAAATATAGTCTTTTTTCAAATAATGTTTTCTATTTAAGACACTTCTAATAGTGCATCATTCCCTAGGACCAGAGAAAAAAACCCAGTCCATTAAAACTCTCCCTGACAAAGCAAACTAGTGATCTTTCTGCAAGCATAGAGTTTGATGAGAAAGCTTGAGGATGCCCTGTGGAGTGAAAACCATGACATGAGAGCTTTCAGTGTTGCAAAAGAATCCCTTTAATTCTCATTTTTAGAAGATACTTGTTTCTAGTATGCCAATTGTTATAAAATATTATATCTAAATATCTGGCTGTGTTTTGGCTTATAGCCATAACTTTATCAATAATTTTTTACTCTAAAAAAGTGTCATTAATGCAGAGCTGCAGTTTCTTGACAAATCAGCTTTAAGCATTGCAGCATCAAAAAGCTTTTTTAAAAGAAACACCACGAAAAAAATCAAACTCAAATCGTATCTGTAGTTTTAGATATGATAAGAAATATCATAGAAAAAAGCGAATGTTTCATTTAAATAAAGAAATCCCACATTTCTCTGAGGAGGTTAATGGAAAATACAGAAATTTTGTTAGCAAACCATATGTGAGTTTACTTCATTACATGTCATAGTCCCCTCACTTTTTTTGGCCTCTTCTATCTTTCTGCTACCAAAGTTTTGAGAAATGGGGCGGATAGTTGCTGTAAGCATTGCATGTGCCACAAGGAGGAGTAGTGTTTCCCTCCTGGAGCTTCTTTCGATATTTCTCTTGAGATTACATCAGACTACATCCCTTCAGAGAATCATGATGGTAAAATGGCTAACAGCCTTCTAAACATCTTAAAATCACTAGTATACTAGTGAAGGGAGGACTGACTTTGCTTAATTTCTGTCAGTGTTCTTGGAGTTAGGTACTTTGTAAATGATATAAAAGAGTGTGGTTTAAAGTAGTGGATAACTTAAAGTATTAGATGATTATGAATAGAATGAAGCATAATTTTCTGGGATAAGTGGTTAAGACAAAGCCATTTGGCTGAGTGTGTGTGAATTAATTAGGTTAGATTTTCAAGTGTCTTGATTAATTACATTAAAATAAAGAATATTTGGATACAATGTGCAAAAGCACAGTGAATGATGGTTATAATAGATGCTGACTACAAAAGCTATGACTTTAATCTCCAATATTGCAAATAGATATTTTCCTTTGAAATAACATGCAAAGCAAATAACGTACAAAACACTGTAGTAAATGTCTTAATGGTGTATGTTAAGGAGATCAAAGGAGCCAATGTAAAAGGAAGACTGTTGTTTGAATATTAGATGTGCAGGATCACATTAAAAAAATGTGAGAGTCTTGTTGAAAGGTAATTTCAAACGTCCTGCTTGCATTTTAAAGCATAACTTATTATGGAAAGTAGGAAGTGATGCCTTAAAGTTCTAGAGACTTTCAGAGAATTAAGTCCTCACCTGGGGTACTTTTTCCCTTTCCATTTCTGCCTTTTTATGTCATTGTTCTTTTCTGTCTTGTAGCAAAAGAAGGTAGATTTAGATTAGATATTAGGAAGAAGTTCTTCACTGTGAGGGTTGTGAGGCACTGGCACAGGTTGCCCGGAGAAGCTGTGGCTGCCCCATCCCTGGGTGTTGAAGGCCGGATTGGATGGGGCCTTGGAGCAACCTCATCTAGTGGAAGGTGTTCCTGCCTGTAGCAGGGGGGTTGGAACTGTGTGGTCATTAAGGTTCCTTCCAACCTAAACTATTCTGTGATTCTACAAAAATCTTGTGCTATTACATATTTGAACAGATCCTAGGAAAAGAAAAATGTTTTGTGTGATTTCAGATTTATTTTTTTTTTAAATGCTAGGCAGCATCACCATTTTATATACTCCAAGAAGGGGTGGTCCATACCACACTAGAGATGCTGATATCCTCACAAAGTTCATTAGTTGATTGTCATGACCTGAGCAAGGATAGTACCTAGAATTAGTCCATGTAGTTGAAATGAATATGTCTTATTTAGCAGGAACTAATGAGACAGGAATTTCTGCTGTTAATGTTGTGAGCATTTTAATTTTTTTTTTCTGACAGATAATGTCATTTAACAGGGTGCTGAAGTGAGTGGACCACTTGTTTGTTTTGTAACAGCAGTGTGTGTGGCCTTACAGTTCTATTTTCAAACTCCCCTTTCTGTAAAAAGTTGCTAATGTTAAACATTTATCCCAGAGTTTTATTTTGGAATTAATCTGTGGAGTCTTCTAATTTGTCTCTTATTTCTGTATCAGTCAGTCCTTTTGTTTTCTCCTACAGGGTTACAAGTACATCGTCCAAGAAGGGGAATGTTGTGGGAGATGCCAGAAGACTGCCTGTGAGGAGCAGATATTCTGGTCTCGAGGTGATGCAGATCCTCGTTTGCATGAGGTGAGGTGGCAGTGGCATGGACACTTCCTCTTCTAGCAGAAGTGCAAGGGGATTAATTTGTGTTCCACAGAAGGAGGTCAAAGAAGATAAGAGCTATTTTTTTTTTTCTATACATCAAGCAGCACTGAACACCAGTCTCTTGTAGCAAACCCTCCCCACTGTTTTGGGGCTCTAAAGAAGCAATATTTTTGTGTGAAATTAATAATTTCATAAATGGTAGCTCAAAAGAATGTTAGTAGGATGTGATGCTTTCTCTGGCCAAAGGCTGCGTGTTTAAATTATCTCAATTACATGGTATTCCTCTATGGATAGCAGGCAGATGGGGTAGTGGATTGATTGAATTTCATAGTCCTGTGTAAATGGAATGCCCTATTTGGTACACACTGAAATGTCAGAAAGTAAATGAGTGTAGAAACATGAATTATTCTCTGGTTGCTAAGGATGATTGCTGCATGTCAGATCAGACCACAATGGTTCAGGTCACACTTGTTTTCTGCTTAAAATAGCTGTTTATTTTCAGCAGTATGCCTCTTCCGTTAGGATTCAGAGATCCAATAGGAAGTGAGTGCATTCAACGGCCATTTAAAATGTGCTGCAGATACCCTGCCGCCCTGGAAAGCTACCTGGATATTTTTTTCTGTTCTCACCTACATTTTTAATTCCTTCAAGTTATTCAGTTTGTTCTGTCCCGAACCCAACCACCCTTGACAAGCCTCTGCCTGACCCAGTAACATTGAATTGCTTAATCCTATGCAGAGCTTTGGATTCAAGAAAGGCAGGAGCAGTTAGCTAAATATTTTTAAAATAACAGACCTTCTCCCCATCTTTTCTTCTCTAAGTGTTGTTCTTTACAAAGCATCTGCATTTTCATCTACCTCTCACATTCGCATATTAATATTATTTTTTTAATTACTTCTTTTACAAAGGCAGTCTGCTGCACTCTTTTCAAAAATGTTAATGGATCATTTTGCAGCCCGCCTCTTTCCTGATTTTTCCAAGGGCATCTCTTAATATGGATCAATATCCTTTTCAGCTTTGTAAAACAAGTCTTCAGAAGCCCCATTTGAATGTCCTAATGTGTCTTACTGATTTCTGTTGTACTGATGGAGTGATAAACACTTATGCTCTGCTACCTCTGTCTTGCTATATCCTCTTTCAACTCTTCTGTCATTAACAATGAAGTAAGTGTATAACATGAGAAGTACGAACACATGAAAATATTCCCTAACTTTCTGAGCAAAAATATTTGAATTTACTGGACTTTGGGATCTGATTTTCACTTTCAGTATTCTTGAAGTGTATTCAGAGTATTAACAGTGGAGGCATACAGCTGCAAAACAGTGATCAGGCCTTCCCAGTGCTGAACTGTGACAGCATCTTCTTTCTGGCCTGTAGTAATGTCTCTTCCCATAATAGTGCTTGAAGTTCCCACCTTGTCTGACCCATGGGTAATTATAGTCAGTAGGACTGTCAACAGGTTCCAGTCTCTTCTACATTTGCAGATATTTTCTGGTGTAGAGTCTATTGCCAAAGCCTCCTTTGGGCTGACTAGAACTGACTTGCAGCAGGTTCCAGCAGAAAGAGGACCAGCAAAGAGGTACAGCCAGCTACTGGGTAACAAATGTAGATTTAAATCTAGCTAGGAGTGCTGTTTCTTCTTCACACTTTATTTCACCTGCCCCTTTATTTTTAACCTTAAGGATACTCCTGTAACTCCTATACTCTAAAAACTAAGCAGCAGACTGTTCTATAAACTGATTGTTGCAGTGAGGATTTGTGGAGAACTGTTGAGTGACAGACTGTTCCTGATAACAGCAAATGTGCTCTTTGCAAACCAGCATGCTTGCAAACAACCTGTGGTGGTCTTCCCTCTATGAAGTGGCACAAATACTGCTATCTGTAATTAGTTCTATGATTTCCCATCAGGTTGGCACAGAGTGGCGATCCCCCTTCAACCATTGCATTGTCAATGAATGTGTCCGGGTGAACAACGAGGTTTTTGTGCAGCAAAAGAATATTTCTTGCTCTCAAATGGATGTGCCTGACTGTCCAGAGGGAACTGAACTACGCTGTGATCAAGTAATAGATTGCTGTCCTTCCTGCAGATGTGGTAAGGTTTTGTGTATGACAAATGGAATCACTCATCTCATGTGCTGATGTCTTGTTTCTCAAAAGCAATTTCCAAAGTGCGTGTTTTGCAAGTGTACTACTGCTTTGAAGCTCTCCTGTATAATTTAGACATTGAGCACAATAGCACCTGCTGCTATTACTTTCTCTTTCCAGCTGATGTTTACTGTCTCTTCTTGAACAAATTGCAGTTGAAGCTATTTTGCAGTGCTTCAGAGAGACGTACCAGGCTATGTTTCTATAGCTCCAGCCTGCACTTTTTAGCATTTAAAAGAGGTCTTGAGATGCTTTTGTCATAGGAAGTGCTTGCTATGAACATGGAATTTGTTTGCAGCCATACTGTCTTCTGTGTGACTCTGAGCATGTGACTGTGGCCATTTCTTAGTACAGACTTTGATCAAAAGTCCAAATCAGAAGATTTGGCTAATTGGCCTCAGTCTGGGAAGATACCCAGTTATATTTAATTGACTAGTATATATGCAACCACAGGGTGGGGATCTAGCAGTGGGAGTATCTAGCAGTGGGAGGAGGAGGGGAAATATGCACTGTAACTTGCAGAATACCTACATGCATCTTCTGAGAACGCAAGGCTTGAATTGGAGGGGAAAACTTACATTGTGCCATGTACTTGTTAAAAAACAACTCAGCGAGACATAATTGGAGGTGGAATTCATAATAACTACACATTGTTACCTTTCAAGGTATAATGTAAGAGGGCTCAGTTATGCCTTTTTACAGTGAAAGGATCTAAATGTTCTTTGGAATGCTAATAAGTCAAAAAAGCATACCTGTGGTTTAATAAATCTTGATAATGTCATGATAATGGTAATGTTAAATGGAGTATTATATTTTTTTTCAGTACCTCTGAATGGTTGTCCTTTGAATGGCACTGTTATTGGGGTAAGATGTGATTCCTTTTATTTGCTGTCATGGTGAGACATTTAGATATAAGAATGAGCTTTTGAAGAGCACAGACTTGCCAGAATGCACATAAGCATCCAGGGCTGCTTTGTCCAGACAAAACCTCTGGAAGTGAGACCTTGGTGTAAAAGAAGTGGCAAGAGGCACAGCTTGTATATGTCCAGTTCATGACTGTCACAGTCTCCCTATATGACAATAAATATTTCTGCAAAATGAACACGGAATGTTTCCTTATCTTGAAAGAAGGCTTAAGAAAAGTTCTTAGAAACTGTGGTAATCTGTGTTGTGCAATGACTCGAAGGCTACCAAAGGCACAGGAAACTGTCTGTGAGAGATAATCTCAAATATGATCCTTGCCCACTTCAGGGAAGCAAAAACTTCCCGTATTCTACCTAGAGGATAACAAAGATTAAAAAAGGATGGAGAATCTTGCTCCACCTGTGTGAAAGGAGGGGTATCCCTCCTTGGCTATTAGCAGGAACAGAAAAGCTGAGCTTCCTCACTGTTTGACCTCTTTTGCCTTTCAAGATCTCTGCTGATATGCCCTCAGAGGAAATTTTTTCTCAACTGCACGTTTAATGGCTAGATTAAGACATGTTTAACCTAGCCCATGACAGTGGGAATGATGGGAGTTAAGCATCTGATCTCATTTATGCCGAATTTATCTTTGGAGAGCTCTGTCAATTGTCCATTGTTTCCCTAAATCCATATTCTGGCAGCACCTCTTGTGTCAAAGAGCTCTAAATATTCTCATCATTCCCCAGGGAAACAGGTCCTCTTTAGTCATTTAACCTAACTTCTAACCTATGTATTCGTGCATTTTCAATGTGTGTCTTTCTTTCTTTTTCATTTATCTAAAAGATAAGTTTACCCAAATCTGTTTGGACTTTTGAGGTGTGGCAGAGAGAACATTTCTCCATCTATTTCTTCTGTGTTTGATTTTTTTCTTAGTTGATAAGTGTAAGTTTATCATTTTGCTAGAGCTCCTTTCATGAAAGATCTATCATTCTGTGTGGGGATTACTTCCCTGTAGAATTAAATCCAGGGAATAATTCTGCCTTTCTTGTCAGAAAACTGGGAGAAATGCTTTAAAGTGGCAAAATCTAAAATCCTCTTCTTTCTCTTTGATTCCTCTGTCTCATCTACAGTATGTTGTCAAAACTAGTTGTGGCATTTTATAAAGGTCATCCTTGTAGAGAATATCATGCAGTATAGTAACTGCTAGCTTCTGCCACCTTCTGTTACATAGGATATACATATATATATACTCTATGTGGCAAAAAAGTTTCTTTCATGAGCAACTAATATTTTTCTCTTCCAGCAAAATATTTCCCTGATCTGTCAAGTCTTTGCTCTGTTTTTGAGTGTTTTAAAATATTTTAAAATACTTTAAAGCATAAGCAAATTTGGAAATAAAATGTCATATTGAAGGCAACAGAAGAAGTATCCATATTTTGCAAACTTAAAATATTTCAGCTTCTACAATATGGAAAAAAAATCCTATGTTAATAAAATTTTCCCAGTTTAGACTGAATTCAGAAAGTATTTCAGTGGACAGAAAACTACATTTTGACTCATTCTTATTTGCTATCTGGCCATGTATGAAAGCTGTCTCTTTTTTTTTTTTTTTTATGTAGTACAGCTTTTAAAATGTCTTTTTGTATTTCCTGATAATTAATCATTTTATCAAACACTGCCTGTGCAAGATTTTGAGGGCGTAGGTAGGCCCCAGCTGTTATGTGACTTCTGTGCTCTTGCTGTTGCAAATGTCAAGCATTACTGAAGTTAGCATTCAACAACGCAGTCACAAAAATATTTTCTCAGGATGGAAAGTGTGAAATTTGAGTTGAGATATAATCTTAAAAGATTTCTAAACAAAGTGGCCATTTTGATTTAAAAAAAAATATAGCTAATATTAGGAATTGTCTTAAATTAATTACATTTTCTTTTTAATTAGACCAGCTTAATTTAATGACTTATTGTAAGCTTACTAGCATATAATACAGCTTCTTAGCTGTATGTTTGAGAGCTTTTGAACAGCTGGCGTTGCTACAACCATGTCTTACACTATTCTCTACTTCAATGACTGTTCCAGAGTTCTGTTCAGGAAGGAAGATGTGGTGTCCACAAAAGTTTATACTTCCTGGATTTCAAAACCTTTATTCTGGGTCCTTTAAGAATAGGTTTCAAGTTTCATTTTATATCAAGGGAAAACTTTGCTCCATTAACTCATTCAGTAAATAGTTCCAAGTTTTGAGTCTTTTACTGCAGTCCTGTTCACTGACTGTGTTCTTAATCCCTTTACATTTTTGTCTTGTATCTGGTTACCAATATTATATTCCAGTAATTTGGTGTATTGCATTCACTCTGCTTTTCTTAACAATGCTGTGGGCTTTAACTGCAGACTTCCAAGCAGGTGGCTGTATTTACCAAAAGGATTATCTATATCACTCATCTGTTTTCCCAGGCTTTTACTGAGTGGCATTTTTAAAGGAGATCTGGGTAGATCTGGGCTCTATGCAGGTTAATTTGGTTGCACTGACTAACACAGGGGCAGCAGATGTTGACATTTCATTTAAAGTTAGCCAAGAAGACACATGATAGGTGTATTATAGAAAGGAAAGAGATGTATTAATCCATTAATGATTTCATTCAGTTCTGTCATGCTAAGCTACGTTTGTTCACAGAAAGCCATTGTTAAAGCCATTTGCATGCTGATCTCTAAATACATTAAATAAATATCATAGAACTAGGCTGTGATGCAAACTTTGGAACAAGGCAAGACCTTCCTCTGAAAGTTCAAAGCCCTTGTGTGTGAGAATTTAGTTTCAACATGTCTCTAGTAAGCCCTAAGTTCCTGCCTGTAATAGTGACTTTGGTATGTACTCCACTTTATCTTATTTGTATTTGATTGGAATATTACAACTATGAGAAGGTCCAATGAGGACATCAATTGTAATGTCAGCTATGGCTTTATAAACCCATTCTTCATAATGTGAAAGCCTAGAGCTACTGAAGCATTCTGTGATAAGCGTTTATTTCTAGAGGGCTGGAATTAAGTATGATTATGATTCTAAACATAACAAACCCAACCATATTTTGAAACAGGTCAATATAGTGAGGTCACCTCCCAAATTTTGAAGGTTTTTGTGTGTACATGAATATGCATGTGTGGAGCTACTAATCAGTAAAGTGCTATTAGTGGCAGTGGACTGAATGCCCTTGTGAGGCCTCTAGTGTGTAATAGAACTATCGCTCTAGCTTCTGAATGCTTTCCAATGTCAAGAGTTAAAAAGAAGTCTGGAGTTTTGTATATTTGCTCTCTGTCCCTCTTCCATAGGAAAATGTTATCAGTGTGTCCTTGTACCTGCATCTGCTGATGTCTTTTAACCCTCAAGATTAGTGACCTGATATTCACTATAAAACGTTAAACCAAGAAAGCCAAAGAGTCCTGTGTTGAGGTGTCAAGATGAGTTGCTAAAGACAGGGGTCATCCCATTAGTATTACTACCTCCATCATGTTGTATGTGGAGGATGTTTTTTTCTAGACCTCCACAAACCAAGAAGAAAGTCATTGCTCTTGCTGGTGCTTTATATTAGATCACAGAGGCTTGAGGACCTCTGTTGTGCTGGGGTGCAGATTAAGAATGTAATTAAAATTCTTTAATAAGAACATTTATGCTTTGGTATATATGTTGGAGTATTGACTCTTAACTACCCATAAATGTATTACCTTTACACTATTACCCTGGCCAGCTTCTTAGTTTTGCTCCATTTGTTCCAGGAGTGATTACCAGTGTGGCACAATTCCTCTTCCAAGTGAAGTCAACAGGGACATTTTAATGACTTTTGGAGCACAATTTAAAGCTTTTATAATCTAGCAATATTCAGTGTCTGTTTACCTTATTTATTAGGTTTTGGAAGCTCTTTGTGAAAATCCTCAATGTGACTCCTCCCATTTTGTCCTTTCAACCACTGTGACTTGTTATTTTAGGGTTGAAATGAAAGGCTGTACATTTGGGAAGCAGAAGGACTTAGTATTTAGAATTCCTTTCAGTGCTAGGAGTCCACTTACTAACTCCACATCCTTTTGTTTTCCATTTAATAGTTTGACATTTTTGCTCTAAATTTTAAATGTCATTTTTGTTTGTTTTGGAAAAGTCATGGGATCCAGCAAACAAGGTGCTCAGGGAATTTGAATTGCGTGCCAGCTCAGCCACTGCTTTGCTTGCAACTATGAGCAAGTTCAGTTCTTCACTCAGTAATCCTGTTTATAGTTTTGTTTATCTTTTCTTAATTTTAATCTTTTAGGCCTCTAGAGATTCTAAGCAGTATTATTACAGGAATAACAACAAGTAATTTCTGCCAATGATCTGTGGGTTGCAGTGGCTCAAGAATAAAAAACTTGTTGGCAAACCAGTTCACTGCACCTGGGAAAAATGAGCTTATGGCAACCACCTATACATGTAGCCAGGATAGCTTATGACAAAATCTTTCTCATCACTTTCACAGACTCCTTTCTTGCTTGCTAGCTTTGTAAGCAATGCAGTAGGAAATGCCAATGCCATTTCCCAGGTTAAGGAATTCTAAAAGGCTTACTTGAAAAATATCCTCACGCTATGCTGCTTGTTCTGGAATTACATATGCAAAAACTTGGGTCTCTGGAAAGTGGGAGCATTGTTTTTCTATTTTGTTTTGCAAAGAATTGCAATGCAAGATTTAATAAAAGAGATTTAACCTAGACAAAACTGCTCATTTATTTGAGTTATGCTGAAGAGACAGTCACTGACTAACAAACTGATTCTAATGTTTCAGCCATGGAGACGCCTGATGGTGGATCAATGCACAACCTGTCACTGCACCCTCCAGTCAACACCTTCTCTGAGATATACTCTGACATGTACAAAATTAAACTGTGAACCATGTCCAGTGGTAAGTGTGAGTGGTCTGGATATTCTGGTTAAGAATGTGTCTCATAGGAAAGTCATATTCTTAGTTGTATACAGTTTATATTCTGTACAACTCTGGGATCTGTTGCCTTTCCTCAAGTTTTTCTGAGGAGTCATGGCCCTGTGTTGTTCTTCTCCTGAATTAGACTACATATACCAAATGTGATCTAAATCCACAGTGTTTGAATAGTAATGTTTCACAGTACTCAGTTCCACGGGCATTTTTATTGTGCATTTTAGACTACTTGCCTTTAGGGCAAAATAAGGTTTGTCAAATCATTTGCAACAGGAACTGCTGTGTCTCCTTTCCTACAGTGTTATCTGTCCCTCTGGAGACCAGCAGCTTAGCCAGACTTCTACTTCAGAGCTTTCCTATGACTATTCTAAATTGTTTAATAGCTGGGCACATAACACTTCTGTCTGCTTCCCAGCCGTGACTCAGGTGATTTGAGGTGATTAAGCCCATCAGTTCCACTGGCCTTTTTGAAGTCTTTGCTGCTGCTTTGCTGCCATCTTCTGAAAAGAATGAGCTTGGCTGAGAAAGTCAGAGGCAAATAGCATCCATTTGTACTCTGCTGCCCTGTGGTGTGACCAGAGTGCCTGACTAGTTCTGTTCAATCATGTAATTTTCTCTCAGCACCAATACCTCAAGTGGAAGGGAACCTAGGCAAGCTGCAGAGGCTGGCTAATCTCCCTCTGTCAGAAAAGCACAGACCAGCAACTAAGTTTCACAGAAAAAGGCTTACATGCCCCTTCCTCTTCTGCCTTATCCTGGATAAAGAGTGGAGCCCAATGGGCCCAACCAAACTCAAGGCCTGTGCAAGTGGTGGCCATTGTACCAAAAAGTCACATCTCTAACATGATGATATGGGATTCCCAGTTGAAATCCAGGAGAGGCATATGTTGATAAGGTTCCTGCAAAAAAGAGGGGGAAAGTTTTGGATGAGTCCAGTTTTCAATCCCTAAGTAGAACTGGAAAGGACAATGTAGTTCTGGACCCTAATATTACCCCTCCTGTAGGTATGATTATAGACACCAGCTTCTGAAAGGAAAATAAATGGCCAAGCTCAGTGCTGAGCATCTTCCTCACTGCCACAAAATATAACGTGGCAGATCAATGGAAAAAACCCAGATACAGTAGAATGAATCTGTGGCCAGAAACGTGTGCATATGCACATTTCCATATAAAAATGCACAAACACCAGTTCTTGCTTTTCAATGCAAGAAGCCAGCTGTAGAAATTAAAGGTAGAGGAATCAATAAAATACATGTTAAAAAAGTGGGGAAACATTCCTCTCCTGCTTCTTTCACCATTAACACAGTTACCAAACAACTTCTTTCCCCTACCTGACCTAAAATACAGACTAAGCAAACAGCCCTGAGGAAAGGGCAATTTCCAGTTGGGCTTATTAAGCACTGTGAAGTTGTGTTTGGGAGATGTGCAGCTACCCAAGGGAGATGGCAAGTCTAGATGTTTGTAGCCACTTTAATGAATCCGTGGAGCTTGAGGGGAGAAAAATATCAAATAATATACAGAATGTCTTCATCAACCTAAGGCCAGTGGGATTCACACACATACTTGGGGTCTTTCCTGTCTCAGAGTCACTGATTTCATGGTATACCCAGATTGAAAGAGATGTCTTCATAATAGATAAAATCATGAGTTAACAGTATATACTCTTGAAGGAGCACCTGCTTTCTACTGGATGCTGAGGCTGTGAAAGTAAATGCACTGGTAACAGAAGTGCAGCCAACTGCAGCATATTCTGCTCATCAGGGTAATTTGTTTTGGTCATTTTAAGACCTACTTTAGGTGCTTACATTTTTGCTAGTAGAGCAAGTTCACCTAAATAACAGTGAACTATGTTTTCTTCCAATGATTTAATAATAAACCCCCACCCTTCCCAAATTCTTTTTCTATAAAAAACATATGGATAACATGCATGCCTTCACTCAACCAGAGTGTTTGTTGTCTTAAAAATGTTCAGCTCATCATAAGCAGCTGTTGGTTATGTGTAGCAGCTGGAGACATTACTGTGGGACACTTCATGTGTTAGCTCAGTTCATTTCTGATTTTTATTTTCCATTATCCACTCCATACCTTTCTTCCTCTTCATCTAGGGCTGCTCATTCTCCCATACATCTTTCACCACCAGTGTTTTTTTTTGACTTTCTGTGCCATTTTTGAGGTTTCCTTATTCCTCTTTTCTTTCTTTGTCTCCTTTTTATTTTATTCCATCATACCTCTCTGCTGCTTTTCTTACTTCCTTGTTTTATCAAGCCATTTTCTTTTTTTTTCCATAGTCCAGATTTTCCACCTCAGCCTTATTCTCCCCATTCCCTGCCTGCTGCTTACTAAGCATCTTATCTTTTTGTCCTAGTTCAAGCACTTCAAGTTACTTTTCCAAGTTGCACTGTCTGTTATTCATTAGCTTTACAGAGAAGCTCCTGCACATGACAAATGCAAACTGTAGTTCACTCAGAACATTATAGTAAGCTTCTTACCCTCTCCTACTGTCATGTATTGTTTAGTGGACCTGACCTTGCAACTGTTATAGTCAAAGAATACTGAATTTAGTGGTCACAGGAAGCTCTTTATACTTGAAAATAAATTTCCCTCCCTACTGTATAATAAAACACTACAAAGATTAATACTGGCCTTTAAAAAAAACCTCCTCAAAGTATGCAACTAACTAGATTAAGCTAGTCTAGTCCTACTGTTTAAAAAGCTAGATATCACTTTGTCTGCTGAATTGAAACAAACAAAAAAACCCCACCAAAAACCCCAAAACCAAAACCTAGAATCTCTCTTGAAGTAAATGTTAGGAAGCATGTTTAGGACAAAATAAACCCAGAAAAATGTCCTTTACCTTGTAGAATTACAGAAGGCAGGAAATCTCTGGCTCTTGCTGTGGAAAATGTGTACCAACTTCATGTGGCATCAGGCTGAGAGATGGAAGGCTTAAATACCTTCAGGTAAGTTTTAAGCACTTTTGTTTATGTGTAAATGTAAATGTAGCACAGACTTTTGGTGAACCCAAGGCATTTTTCCCTTCTTTTTGGTTCCAGAGGGATGCCTGCAAGTGTGCATATCATCAAGGAACTTTAAATGGAATATGAGCTTAAACAGCTACATAGAGGAAATTAAAAACCTCATTTTAATTGAGAAATTTATAATTAAAGTTGCAAATGTGAATTTTGAAAAATCTTTCTAGCATGTAGGTTCTTAAACAGTCATAGATATTTTTCTGGTCAAAACTCATCAGTTTCCCTGCTGTGTATAACAGTATATAACTTTTCCTTTTATTCCATTCCTGAGCTAAGTTTTATATGTGGAGAGTGTGGGAAGAGCAATGAAGCTGACGAAGGGTCTAGAGAACAAGGAGCAGCTGAGGGAACTGGGGTTGTTTAGTCTGCAGAAAATGATGCTCAGGAGAGACCTTGTTGCTCCCTATTACTATCTGAAAGGAGGTTGGGGTGAGATGAGGATTGGTTTCTTCTCCCAGGTAACAAGTGATAGGACAAGAGGAAATGGCCTCAAGCTGCACCAGGGGAGGTTTAGATTGGATATTAGGAACAATTTATTCGCCAAAAGGGCTATCCAGCACTGAACAGCCTGCCCAGGTTGAATTACTCATCCCCGGAGGTATTTAAAAGACTTTTAGATGTGGTGCTTAGGGACATGGTTTAGTGGTGGACTTGGTGGTATCATGTTAACGGTTGGACTTCATGAACTTGAAGGTCTTTTCCAACCTTAATGATTCTACATGAGAGTGTGGGGTGGGTTTATTATCTTTTAAGGAAGCTCCTAACTCAGCCAGCATTTAAATGTTCATATATACTGCTCTTTAAAAGGTACTTTATAGGTTCTCACTTAAACACATTTCTTTTGTAAGTTAATGGAATTTTTTCCCTGTTAAGAACTGAAAAAGTCTGGTTTTGACAGCCGTGAATGAGCTGTAATTAATTTGACTATGGAAGTAAATAGAAGATGATGACTTTGTTGTTAAAAATTTCTGTTTGCTAAATATTTCTATGTTTTAAAAACTTCGTCACAGTACCTTAATTGAAATATCAGTAAAGGAATAGTCAGGTTGTACAGTTTTCTGAAAACTTCGTGTCCCATGTTGTTTCTCTGTGAAGATAACAGCCCTTATCTTTACAGCCAAATGAATCACTTCAGGATGGCTGTGATAGTCACTCCTGTAAAGTAAATGAGAAAGGGGAATTTATCTGGGAAAGGAGAATCACTGGCTGTCCTCCATTTGATTCCAGAAGATGTTTGGCTGAAGGAGTAAGTAGTGAAATGGGTCCCTTTTCCAGATTTCCTAATACATACTGTCATGTCTATGGTTCTGTATATAGGTACCTTACGTGTATTAGGGTGGGAAACCCCAACCCTCTCCCAGCACCTTGGCTAAACTGAATTTGAACTTTCTTTGAAATTCAGAAAAATTTCAGTTTGGTTTTTGGTTTTTTTTTTTTTTATTTTAAAATATATGCTGGGTTTATATGGGACTGTACTGCAGGGGGGATGCTGAGCTTGCAGTAATTCTGTTCCATGTGAAACAGCAAACATAAGAAACTGTTTATTCTAACAAGATTTTCAGTTTGGTATCCAGAGTAAAACTGTGTGCATAATTACACAAACTGAGAAAACAGTCGGATCACCCCCTTGTTTTCTATGAATATGCATATGACATGCTGAGATGTTTTTCTCTACCCTCCTGTGAGGTTAGGGAAAGGAATTTTCACAGTGCTGTAGAAAGAGCTCAAACGTCCACATTTGCAGTTATTTGGTATAATAGTATAATAAAACCCCTCCTCAACACATCCATCCATCCTTCCTGTGATTTGAGGTTAGCCGTACAAGAAACAGAACATGTTGGGGTGTGGGACATGGGGTCCTGCTTTTGCTCATCTAGCATCATACAGATATTTATTTCCACCTGTCCCCATTTTCTTCAGCATGGCGGAAAGCAGGAAACCTTTAACAAAGCTTGTGCCCAAACCTCTCTCTGTGTACACAATGGAGGATTTTGTATGTATAACACAGGAATAATAAAGCTCCTACAGTGCATTTCTTTGTGAAATCACTATAGCACACACAGTTTTGTTATACAAACAAGTATTTAGAAAAATGCTGGGTTATGTTACAAGCTTGGGGTTATTATCATATTCTAAAGGTCTTCATTGAAAATCAAAGAAGAATAGATTACTTTTTAACTAGAACTTCCCAAACCACATTTATTCTCCTCCCATCCAAAAACCAGAACTATTTCAGCTGCAAAATTAGAGGGTTTCATCTAGTTACAGATGGAGAGTTTAGGGGTTTTAATTAAAAAAGCCTCCAAGGTTCAGGTGTTTAGTGCAACAATGGCACACCTTGCAGTATAAATATTTCTCTGTTTTTCTTTACACTATGTGTTTTCAGCAATTTTGCACCATACGTATATTTCTGAGAATTGTTTTCTACGTGATAGTAATGAAACAAGAAAAATAAAATTTTTGGGTGTTAAAACTTATTTGACAGATGTGAAGTTTTATGATGATTTGCCTGTACATTTTCAGCTGTTGTGGAATAGGCATGCTTTCATCTATATTGCTAAAAAAATCAAAAGGGACTGTTTAAATTCCTTTCTTAAACAGACACAAGACTTGAATGCTATTGGGTTTATCAGTCTGGTTTCCAGAAATTTATTTTTATTCAATATCTTTACCTCAGAAAGCTCCTAATGTAAGGTGATAGCAATATTTTCAGATATTGAACTTGCTAATATAGTCAATTATTTCTAATCAGCTATCAACAAATAAAATAGCAAGTTCAAAATCTTAAAATGCATGATTGCAAATAGATGATAATTACTAATTAGGTGATTACTAATGCCAATTTCCATTTTTGTACAATATAGAAATACAATTTTCTTGCCTAATACCCTGTGTTAAATATCCCTTTATATTCTTCCAGCAGAAGAAATATGCATAACTTGTCTCAAAATAGAAATTTTCTTTTTTCATTGTTTTAGGGCAGAATTGCAAAAATTGGCAATACCTGCTGTGACACATGTAAGTAAATAAGCCAAAAGTTTAGTATGGAAACTGCAGAGAATGTAAGCTACTGTGTGAGGAGCTACGTTTTGCATAAGATGCAGGTTATTGAAATGGAGTTTAGCAATATGGTTAAAATAAACTATCAAACAAGTCCGCCCTCTGATTGGGATACTCTGTCATGTTTTGTCCCCCAGAACACGTGTTTTGACAGTATTCACAAGTGTTTAGAAAGAAATAGATACTGTTTACATTTTATGCAGATGTTAATTATGAATGTTTTATTTTATTGTTCATCTAAACATAACAGGACCAGTATTGTGCATAGAGGTTGACAAGCCACATAACCTGACACTGAATATGAGAGGCAACCACTTCATGAATAATCAATCAAATTAAAATGAATTTAGCAAAAAAAACCCCTGGTGACAGTAATGTAATTATGATTGGGTTTTGCTATTGTAATCATCAAAAAATGGTAGGGGAGATCTTGTCAAAGGTGCATTCCTATTGAACAGCCTGACTGCATCTTAAATTTGGCAGTTTAGGAGTCAGAAACTCTTAATTTCATGCATCATTGTGTAGATAATCCAAGTGCCACTCAGGCTGTGGTAGGAAGGGTTTGCTTACATGAGGAAGGATTTCAGGGTTGGGTTCTCATTTCTAAAATGAATCTGATGCTTTTGTGAGCAGGCAACCTCTCAGTTTTCTCTCATGTAAGTAAAAAATTAATAATACTGTAGCTCATTTAAAAAATCACGAACAAATGACAAACCAAAAGGTTGATATTCTCTTTTAAGGTCAAAATATCAACATCTTGCCTGGGTTCTGTTATGACTTTTTTTTTTTCCTTTCTTCCTTTTTTTTTTTTTTTCTTCTTCCCTCTATACATGTGCTAATAAATAAAAGATGGCCAGCATAGCAGCCCATCACCACCCTGGCACAGTAACTGCTGTAATAATACCCCTGATGAAGGATGTTAACTCCTACTGAGTTTGCAGCCTTTGCCTGTCTGTATGATCACTGAGTCCAGCTTAAGAAATAGAAGTCAGAAAGCTATTAGGATAGACTGTCATCAAATGGCTCACACAGGTAATTTAGTTAAGAGAGCATTAATCTACCAGGCTTCAAGGAAGGTATCCTCAATATTATTTATTAACAAAAACAGATTTTAAGATTTAAAAGACTGGATGGTGGGCAGGCTCTAGTGATTTGGAACACTTATCACTGGTGAAAGGAGAAACCCAGTTCCAAATGAGTACTGCTCAATAAATGTATTTATTAGCAATTATAGTGATTTAAAAGTGATACCTCCTTGCAGCAGGAAAAACTAACTGGTCTAAGTGAAATATTGCATGCCTAAAAATGCTCATATTATATGGGCTTTCAAATCATTATTCCCATTGATGTTCACTCGGATATAGCTCAAAACTGAAAAGTCCCATGTGACAGCACAGTCCTGTTCCTATTTGCTTTTCTACTCAGGGCCCTTCATAATGTAAAAGCCAACATACTGCATTCAGCCTACTAACCATGAGTTATCAATTGAAGTACTGTGATTAACACATAGCTTTGAATCAAACACATCTAGATACCAAACTCGCTTTCCTCTGTATTTATATCTTTCTATTAGGGCACTCAGCAGCAACATCAGTCTGTTGCATACTTTACGGGGAATACCAAGGCTTGGCAAAACTACTGTAAAACCAGAATAATTATTCTTAAAAATTAAATAAGAGACTAATTAATTTCTCATGGACACAGAGATTTAGATATAGGTTGCATTCCTTCCCAGGTCTTGAGTGAGTTTGTCTTTCAGACAACTCAGTACCATAAAGAACTGGGCTAAGAAGTTCTCACAAGTTCAAAGCACAGTTCAGGGTGATGCCTTTGGTTCCGTAGAGTCCCACAGAGCTTTGAGTAAAGGTTGTTTAAGAAGCCACTTTCCCTTTCTACGTTATGCCCTGGTAATTGGAGTTTGTTAGTGTGTCTGGAGGCATTATTCCAGGGTTTAACTACATAGGTACACATAAGTGAACAGGCTTATTTTCTCATTGGATTTCTATGGTACTAGCAAAGGGCTTGGTTATTTGCAAAGGATATTCCTTATTTTCCCATTTAACAAAGAAGTTACATCTCTGCTTCTCACCTCTTTTCTCTGTTCATCTGAATTGCATGTCTCATTGTTGCAAGCACTTGCCTTTGCAAAGGAGGCACAGTCTACAAAATAAGGTAAATCAGAGCATTAAAGTAATTAGAGAACAAGTTGATAAGTCAGGATCAAGAAGGTGATGAAGCTGCACTGAATCTGATGACAATTATTTTGTTTGGGCTTTTCAATTGTGTGGACACAATTGTGTAATCCTTCCAGGTGGACAGGTTTTATCAAATGAAGTGATGAAATCATTCAAAGAGAACTGACAGTTCCAGCCCTGGAGCCAGAAACACTTTTCAAGCTTTTTTTTAATATGAAACGTAAAGCCTTAACAAGGCATAGAGCCAATTTGGTACTGACATTCCAGTGGAAAAGGTATTGAAAACTATGTTTGCTGCTAGGAAGATGTATACATTTCTCTTCAATTTATGTATTTACTTAGTTGTGCAGTTGGCCAGTTGAATTCCTTCAGCTCTCTGAAAGGAGAGAAAACAAAGCTCATGTGGTACATGAAAAATAGTCCAGTATTCTGGTAAATACGGAAATTCCACTGGTTAGCTAGAAATAAGTAAAAGTAGGAGCCTTTATACAGAGGCATAGAGCTCTGTTGACACTACAAAGAAATGCTTGCAGTGGGTAAAATATTCACCTAAAAAAGCATTAGCTTCTTCACAAGTCTTTAAATGTGGACCAAAACAGTCAAGAGTGTTCAGAACAAAATATTCTGGATTAGTCCATATTTAAGCAGGTCAATTACAAGATTCCCTTTGAAACTGGAGGAGCAGTCACTGTCAACTACTGCAGTTTACAGATCATAGCAAACCAACCTCACTTCACAAAGACAGATCAGCAGATTCCCTGAGCTTGCACCCTGCACACATAACAAATCCAGACCTACTGCCTCTTGTGTGCATTTCTCATTTGATGGAAAAAACACAGGCAGAATTTACCTAGCACTAAGGCCAAAAGGACTGGAAAACAAGTATCAGAGTTTTTCATTCACAATCTTTACATACATACAAAGTAAACTGAGTAAACTGGCACACAGAAAGATCACCCGCATTTTCATCCTGATCTCTGGCTGTGCAGGATCAAGGTTCTTAGTGGTCTTAGGCGCTCACTCTGTCTGGTAACTGGTCCTGCATCCCTCCTAACCTAGACTCATGGGCTGTATGACCTGTGGTCCAGTTCCAGTTTCTGGCAGTTATACCTCCATACATGCGCATTCACACAGAACAGAGAGTCCATCACCCAGGACAAGTAGTTAGAAATAGTTTAATAAAAAAGACAGAACAAGCTGCAGATCAAATATAGGACAATGTCAGGCAAAAGTATGGACCAGCAGCTGTTTAACATGCAACCAGCCCCCTGTATACCTTTATCCGTCCATTTTCCCATGCTTGTTCCGCATGAAATCACCTTAATCCCTTTAATCTCCCACCTTTAATCCCTCCCCTAAAAATCCCAGTCGCAAAATGCTCTTCCCTAGCATCTCATAAGAAGTCCCACACAGTTCTGAAGGCAGTGACCCACCTTAGTTTGTAAGGGAATCCAGAGAGCTGCTCCCACTGACTCATCTTGAATGGCATCATCCCAAGACAATTGGATCTCTCTCCTGTGACAGCCCCAGGAATAGCCAGATCAGGGTGCACTGTTTCTCTGATTAGATTATTTGGGTTTCCATGTACATCATCTTTTTTCTGTACATCACAGCAATTTCAGTAGTACGGGGAAGGGAAGTGGAAAAAAACCCTCAAAACAATCATCAGCACTGTCAAACACTTTGTTTCTATTCTTTTTTTTTTTTTTTTAAATGTGGTAGGTGTGGAAGTGGAATGTCGACCAGTAAGTACCAGACTGCAGTATGGTAACATCAACGGATGTGTGGCTGATAAGGAAGTGCCTATTTCTCATTGCGAGGTAAATAACAAAAACAATCCCCCTGCTTTTGCCCCCTTATGCTCTTCCAGAAGGAAACCTTTGCCTTCGCTATAGCTTCACTTTAGCAAATGGATTATCACTTTCTGTCCTCCTCACTGATTGACTCAGAGAGTGTAAACCTCATTGGCACTTATTTCCTAAAGTAATTTGGTGATGCTGAATTTTCCCTACATAAGCCAGAGTGAAGAAAGTAGCATATATTAGACACAAAGGCTTTGTTTGTACCACTCGTTTGATTCCATCAGAAATTAATGACTTGAAGTGTCTTTGCTAAGACTTTCTACATAAAAAATGAATTTTTATCTCAGTATTATTGAAGTGATTTTCACATCTGAGTCTACAGTTAAGCACACATATCCCTCTTCAGGGTCTGAAGTTGACTGAGTGTTAAATAGGTATTTAGATGCATGATACTTTAAAACACATTTAAACTTCAATACTATTGCGAGGTGTCCCTGCCCATGGCAGGGGTTCCATGGAACTAGATGATCTTGTCCTTTCCAACCCTAATTGTTCTGAGGTTCTATGATTTGGCTTTTGTGCCCTATAAGCTCTATGCTTCTCTATTAGCCTGAACACTAAGCCATTGCTTTCTGCATGCCTTGCACATTTCTTCCGTAATCAGATTAAAGTTTAATTTCTTGCCCATCATGCTTACACCCTTTAGGGCAAGTTCCATTTGAAACAGGAGCATGGCTTCCATTCTGGATGCTCCCATCTCTCTGAGACTGGGAACCAAAGATGACATCCTCTTCCTAGACAAAGTTGTAGCAGGATAGGTGCTCAATCTGAGATAACCAAACTTTGTACAACCTTTGTATACAATCCAAACTATGGCATAGAAGAGTGGCAGTCATAAAGATGGCTTGCACCCAGCCTCTTGAGTATTTCTTTTAGTTAAGGCAGTAGGCAAAATTAGTCTCTCTCTGTCCCATGACTACTGGAGAAAGAATGGTAACAAAGAGAAGAAATACTGAGGGCATATATGCCCCTGCTATTCAGATAGTTACTGGGCAAAGAGCCCTCATTTGCTACGCAAATCCTAACAAGAGTGGAAGCTTTAAGAACAACAGAAACACTTCCCTTCAAACACTTCAAACTTGGTATTTCTTTTTTTGTTGTTGTTTCTTCATTTAGGGCAAGTGCAGAAGCAATACCAGATACTCTGTTCAGACAGGGAAATGGGAAGATTTGTGCAGCTGCTGTACAGCAACTCAAACAACCATAGTCACAATTCCCCTCCGGTGTGCTAACGGGACGGTGGTGCAACATTACATCCCTTCTGCCTCTCAGTGTGAATGCTATTCTCGGAAGTGTACAGACTGAATATTTCCAAGAAGCCCGGTTTTTTAATCTCAAGTTTTATGATTATCATTTTTTCTTTGTAGACACTTTTATCCAGTAGAATCCTGACTAACTGTATCAACGTAGCAAGTAATAAAACTTATTAGCACAATAGAATATTATTTGATTATTCTTCGGTTGGTTTATAGAAGAGAGATTGCAGATTTCGTTGTTTCTCTTCATCTTCACCATGGAAAGTAATCCACATTGTTGTTATTAAAAAAAAAAGCAAATCCACAACACAGCAACAGAAACAGTTGCTTCTACTGAAAGAATATATCCCAAACCATTTAGCATCATCTTCAGAGATATTACACTTGCATTCCCCACTTCAGTGACCTCAGTGTGTCACTAAGGTTTCTGGTCTTTTTTCCCCTCCAGTCAGGGAGTACAGTAACTACAGCATAAGATTTCAGAGGAAATAGGTAAAGTTCTTTGTACACAAACAATACTGGTTATGGCTCAGGCAACCAAATATCTGTCTACAATGCATATACATGTTCCTCCTGAAGCCGAATGCAAAGAAACTGTGTGCCAAGGGCAGGCTGTGTGACTTCTGCAAGTCCCCAGTACTTGTGACTGGGGCTGAGACAGCTCTTACCTATTTACTTCAGCACTTCCACAGACCAGCTAGAAGAGAAAGTTCATCAGTACTCTCCCTTATTCCCAGATGCCAGAACTTCATCTGCTGCATTAGCTATAAAAGTTAAGAGTTCTTTCAAATGCGAAATAGTCAATTTCATGTTTAATTTAGTTACTGCTGCCAGGATAAATTTAGCATGATTTAAATTCCACTTGGTCTGGTCAGGCCATGGAAGATAAAAGATTTTCCAGAGGGTTGTTGACCTTGGTGGGATCTGGTGCCAGTCAAGTAATTTCATTGGGAAGTACTAATTTCTCAAAAGTATAAGAGAGGAGAAACTGTTCATTCCATTTCATTTTATGAAAGACAAAAATGTTTAAACTTCTCATTGCAGTAACCTTTGTTAAAAAGGATAATGTATATATAAATCAGATATATGAGTTGTATTAAAAAAAAAAGAAAAAAAAGCAGCACCCCCAAACTTTCCATATGTTTGTGATGGAATCATTGACGCTTAGGAATAGGTTATGGGTGAAAAAAAAAAATAAATCATAGTTTCTTCAACTCTAGCAGAAGTGTTCTTGAACTAGTGAAAAGCATATATGGAAGTTCTGAAGGGTAAGAGTGCTCCTGAGAAGCCCAGCAGAAAAGATTAGAATATCAGGTTATTCTTGCGCAGCTTTAAGGCTGGCATCTGTAGAAATGCAAGGCATTTCAGAAGACACTGTCACCACTGCCGCTGGGTCAGAAGGAGGGAAGTTTTGAAGTGAAGAGCTATTGCTTCCCACATGAATGCCAATGTCACATGGCTAAAAGGGTCAAAACACCTCACCATCTACATGAATGGCTCCCTTTGGGAGCAAACAAAAACTCCCTCTGTGCTTTCAACTAAAAGGCAAGTTGTATTCCTTTTTGAGAGGAGCCAGGCAGTTCTCTGCTGCTTCTTTTTCACCATTCAGCTGTGGATTCAACACATTGAATTGTGGGCCCTTTTCTCCTTTTTTGTTCATTCAAGACATCTCGTATTGCTGGACAGTTCTGGGAGAAGTGCAGGCCTTTATGCATCTGTTTCTTCTGCTATGGGACTACAATAACCCCAAGGAGAGAAACCATGTTTTAATTATCACCAGCCCCACTTACTGCAGCAGATCTCTGTCACCAGTTTTCCTCCATCCTCACTTTAGTTTCTTATTGTAGCTGGCTCTGAATATTAAGCTCATTGATAGATGGATTTCGGTCAACCAAGTAATCAACTGTACAGCAGCTCACCTGAAGCTGCAAATAACCAACTCCTGGGAGTTCCAGAACAGCTTCAATATCAAAGTGGACCAGAGAAAAGAAGTGGATAGAGGATAAAAGACAGTGTCTTCCTCTTTCCTTTACCATCACTGGACTGCCCCTTATTTGGTGCCCTCACCCAGACTGACCTTTCTTAGCTCATGAAAGGTGACAGGATTGCAGCCTAAGGCTTCACAGCTGCAGACAGGTCTTCTAATCAGATAATTGAATGAGGCAGGCACCAGTTTATCAACATGGGGAGGACAGACTGCATTTGCAGGGAGCTACAGTTTTCTGGAACTTCTGAAAAGCAGACATATGCAACTAGTATTTTGCACCAGCGACGAAGTGGATAAACAAGCAGGCAAGCATTCCGCTCCCACCTCAATTAACAAGAAAAAAACTTGTGGATCTAAGTGAATCAGGAAAGAAATAGACTTAAATACATTGGCTTTTAGACTAAAGCAATTAGTATTTTTTCCTAAGAAGCTCCAGATTATTTATTGGAAAACTGCTTGGTTGTGGAATTAAACTCATAGCAGAGGTATCTCAGTGGAACTGAATAAAAAGAATTGTATTAATACTTTGCACCAATTCAAGAATATGTCTCATATTATGTGGCTTTTCTTCACCTCCCTTGGTTGTAATTTTGCTTTCAGGCACTCATGCCAGTGTGTGGACTAAAGTGGGTGCACAATACATCTCATGAGAGCTTATTACTTTTTCTTACAGAATAGAGTTCTGTGGGCTTCTGTATGGTCTATATGTTATTATTCAGGCCTGGCTAGTACCTATATATTCCAAGCAAAGACAAAGCCCTGTTGTGCTCAAGGGCAGAAGGAGCTGCTTCTTTGAAAATCCTATCATGGAAACAGAGAAGCAAGAAAGAACAAGAGGAAGGGAATATTATAGTGCCTCCCTTAACAGATTGATAGGTACATAAAGTTTTGGGCTTTATCTGCTGGCATATGAGAGTCAAACTTTCTCAGCCAGCCTGCCCTAAAAAAGCTGTCTTATGTGTAAGTCTATAGTAGTGCCAGTAAGGAAGCGGTCTCAGACTTCCTCCATGCAGGTTTCAATAGTGTTTTTCACAGCCCAGCTTCATTTAGGGCAATTTAGAAGCATTCTTCCCTGGCAGGAGCGAAGAGCCTAATCAAGCCTATAATCAAGTACCTGCTTAGTAAGAGCTGTAAACTCAAAAAGAAGCAGTGTAACAGCACATCAGACAGTGCTGTACATCAAACTATTTCATTGATCTTCACCAGCAGCATCCAGGCTTCCCGAATCATTGTTTTTCAACTTGTACACGCCACTTGTGAGTCTTGATGGCTTATAGCTACAATTGCCTTTCTGACAGTTGGTTCAGAATGCATTCCACCATTTCAGAAGACCAGATGGATCATTGAGCATGCTACAGAATAGATATACAGAAACATTAAATGGATTTGGGGAGGAGCCTTCTTAATCAAGAAAAGCATCTAATCTCTCTGATAACTTTTACAGACTTGGATGTACCACTCCTCTACAGCAGGTGAAACACAATCTGGCATATTTGTATTATTTGTCACAGCTCTGCGTTATCAACTAACACAATAGACAGGTACCTCAGGAGATAGTGATGCCAAGACATGATGGCCAAGATATGACCATTGGAAAATGTCCTTAAAAATAGATTACAGACCCAGTTCCATTTTAACCAGCTGGCTACTGCTTCCTATCATATTGCTTCTGTGTATATTATTTGCTACCTGTGCTAACTGTCTTAGCCTTAATGGACCCATCCTTATGGCTTATAGGAGCTAGTAATTTGAACCCGTGCAGGTAGAGCTTTGTGTCCAGAGGGATCCTGGCAAGACCTGGCTCTACATTCCTATACTATTCCACAATTACTGGGTATACCTTTTCTATGTTAGCATTTAGTTAGTGCAGAATATAATGTGGATATAAAATAGCATAATTTTCAGGAAGTTTTCTGCTCTCTGTTCAGGAAGCAGATTAATTCATTATAAAACATCAAGGCAAAAAGCAGTTCAGGAGTTACCTTGCAGTATTCTCCAATCCTGCTTCATTAACAAAAAGTTACCTGGAGCTATATATGATTGCACCATTGCCCTGTACCAGATAAGCATGAACCAAATTGAGATCTGTGCCACTGTGGACATTTGAGCGAAGTGATCAAGCAAAAAGCAATTAATTTGTTCAAACGGATGGAGTGGTAGTGAAATAAAAAATTGCAGGCACGCCACCTGAAAACTTTAATGCATGGACTAATGTGCAAACAAAAGGCTGTATGAAGTAGCATCCCCCCTGCTAAAGAGCCTACAGACAGCAGTTGAGAACACCCTTTTTATTATTATTATTTTACTGATTTCTGCAATCTAGTAGTTTTCAGATTAGCCAGTCCAGAAGCTATGGCATCTAGATTTTTCCCTGTTTGGTAACTGAAGTAAGTCAGCTTCTAAATTAAGTTCTGAGATTAACATAAGATACTAGCAGGATAAGAAGTACAAGTGCTTGAGTGGGGTGATTTCACTTTTCCTATCTGAAGGCATTATTCTATGTGAATACTAAAATAAGTGTTGAAAAAGTATTCTGTCCCATTGAATGTACTTGTCTTTCCTGTATGCATGAAGAAAGACCTTAATCACTACTTTTCCTGCTTTGTCGGGGTAAATTATAGTGCAGAAAAAAACTGACAATATAAAACTGTTCAGGATGGAGTCAGAGGTCCTGACCACTCTCCCTTTTTAAGTAAAGTTAGCTAGATAACATTATCATAGGTGACACGTAAAATTCCTTGTGTGGCACTTCAGCTGAGCAAAAGTAAGCAGATGAACACAGTCACCTAATTTAATCTCACTCTCTTTGATTTGCCCGTAGCTGTTTCACTAAAAGGGCAACTACCTAGTGACAATCTGTCCAGAGTTTAGAGCTGCATATATGTTTATTAGCCTTTCTGGGAAAGTTTTGCAACATCCAGCCCATGTTTTAGGACACAGCAGACATACTGTTCCCTGTATAAACTTGGCATCTTTGATAGCATAGCCATAGTGCATCAGTACATCTCTGTGTGATATAGACAACCATGGTTCTTGTCAGTCGTGATGTGCACAATCCTAATTCACAGGCTAGTAGAAACACTTTATTCAGCCACTGAATAAATCCATTTCCCCCTCACACTGGAGAAACTGTCATAGTGTCATAAATAGGCTAAAAGAAGAAAAACATTTGAACTCCAAATAATCACACATCCCACCAATTATCACTAGCAAATAAAAGTCTTTTCTCAGATGGTGTTAGTCATCAACAACTTTTCTTCCTAACGCATTGCTTAAATTCTAAGATTGAAGATTAAGCAGGATCCATCACCTACTCTGATTAGACAGTTGATTACAACATAATCCCCTGAATATTTCATGCAGGAATGACAGTGATGCATCCAGGCAGTAAGGTAACTTGAGTAGTTGAGATAGAGCCTTGTAAAAAGGCTTCCGCACTTACCTCCTGCCTGGAAGCACTGTAAAGCTGTGCAGATATAAAGACACTCTTCCCCACAGAAACCACCTCCAAGATAGTCTAATCCGTGAATAACAATTTTTGGAACAAAGCTGGCTGTGTTCTAAAGCCCTGGTTTTGCATTAGCTTTTTTGATTCCTCTCTTCCACTCCCTCTCCCCTGCCTTCTGGGGAGTTAAGACAAAATACGCCTGTTGTTACATTGCTTGTTGAGGCATTATGGAGCATGAAGAGAAGATGTTGAAGTTACAGCAGAGAATTGCTATGGCCTCTCAGATCATGGGAGTTTTGCCTTTTCCCCTGTCAAGATGGTGATCACCAAAACAGAAGGTCTTGCTAATTAGCTTCAGTCTGTGGTTTGTGTAAAGAAGGATCAAGCCAGGATGGAAATAGAAGTGTTGTTCACTACTTAAGCCAGTGCAGAAGCAGATTGTGCACATGATCAGTATAGCCACATCCTATTAGCACTGATGCAACTTCCAGCCAAACCTCCAGGCAGCATGGAAACACACACGCCTGGTAAGTTTATTCTCTGCTTTATTGTTAATTCCTGCCTATGAAGTCGAATAGGTGGAAAGGGGATTGGGAACAGAGAAAGAAATACTTTGAAAGGAGTTCTCTGTCTTCTTTCAGGATATTTTCAAAAAAAAAAAAAAAAAAACACAAACCTAAAACAAAAATCTGTGGCCCAGGTTACATACAGACAGCTCAAAGATAAAACACGTAGAGCTCATTTCTTCTGAAGCTTCATGAGTGCAGCTGTGGGTCATTGTTGTGGTCCATGTGGAAAAGACAAAGTCTTGTGCTAGACTTCTGCTGTTTCCATCTGCATTTGCCTTATTGCAATGCAATGGGGGGAGCAAGCAATATCATTTTTCAGGGGACAATGTGCAGCAAGGAGTTTTGGTTCCCGTACACAAGGAACAAATCTGCTCAGTGCACAAAACCTTTTTGTTTGTGTTCTCAGTTAACAAATTTGGAATAACGTGCAGAGTTGATATTGTGTCACTATTATTCTGCTGCTGCAGTTGAAAGCTCCGTGGTTGTTTCCATTGTTATCTCATTGTTTCTGGAGCTGTAGATCTGCCGTGAACTCTGAACTGCGAACTTCATGAAATTATTTGTATAGCAGACCACACTGTGCAAAAAGACATTAGATTTAATACCTACTGCTGATCTTTGTTTTGTTATGACTGTGTCCTTTTTCTATCTTGAGTCCTTCACGGTCAGATTTAGTCCTAATATATACATTATGTCAGAAAAGTCAGGTGTTTTCTGTAATTTTAACATGTAAAGTAGGATTAAAAAAGCCCCCAACAACCCAACAGGATGGGAATCTGTGGATTTACACACACAGTTACATTATGTTGATGTAACTCCATTAAGTTTTCAGGTAATGCAAACATTCATAAGGCAGCTCAGGTTTTTGTTTTGTATGGTGTGGCTCCCACATCTATCTCCACAACTCTACCATTTTCTTCACTCTTGACCATTAAGGTTAATGATTTCACCCTTTAAGAGACTCTCTGATTAATGGTGTGTGCCAGAGGTGAATGGGCATCTCCATTAACTCAGGTGCATTCTTCCTGCTCCTAATGCTAGAGGTGAGGGCTCCTGTGCACAAGGGGCTACTACAGGAGAACTACAGGTTTTCACTTTTGTGTCCGTGACCACAGTATTCAGGTCAGACAAAGCCAACAAGGAGCCATGCTTTCCTTTGCTTGCCCCTGTCTGTCTGAGGTGCTGCAATGCTGTTTTTCTGGCAGCAGTTCAGGGCCAGACTGTCAGGGCTCACAGCTCATCCCCCTTCTAGGCATTCAGTGGCCCATATTAAGAGCTCATCTGTCTGAGTCCAAGGCCAGCTTCTTCACCAACCAGAGCTGGGAGTGAGAGCCTGTCCTCCTTTCCTCTGGGAACCTCTTTCAAGCTGAGGCTTTACGGCTTACCCCCACCTGTGCTGCATTTTGGTGGGGGATCGCTGAGCTGTATCTGACCCTGATGACTGTCTCCAGCCCTGAGCCTGCCCTGGACTTGCTGCTCTGCATCTGGGCTCCCTGTCAGCAGGGTCATTCTCTGTTCTGTCTTATCATGCTCTCCTCCAGGCTCACCTTTCCCCATGGAGCAGACAGCCATAGGCCTCCTTCTCCTTAAAATGACTGCAAGAGTATTGTTATTATCATCTGCATTAGAAATTCTACTTTAAAGAATCAGTGAATGTGCATTCACTAAAGGCCAGAGGATTATGGACAAGTTGTTTTGTTTGCTGCATATTAACAGCTTCCTGACTCTTTGTCTCAAAGTGCATGGTGATACAGGAAGAAGCTCAGCTTGCATCAGAACTGCTTGTGCACAGCTCCACCAAACTCAACACAGATACAGTACAGTGTGGTTTCCTCCACTGCATCTTCAAGACTGTTATTAGTGCAAGAATCATAGGAATTAAAGACAGACAAGGCTTTTTGGATCTGTCTCTAATGCAGCATGATACATTACATGGTATATTAAAGCAAGTTTCAGATTAGAGGGTATGAAGCCAACCATGAATAGGTGAAACTTAGAGGAAGCTTCTGGAAAATGCAACTATAGGTGTGGCTTGGAGAAAGTAACAAGGGTTAAAACAAAGTCAGAGATGGAACAGTCCTGCTAGGGCTTAAAGTAGGCAGCACAGCCTCACACAATTCTCTGTCTCCCTTCCATCTTCAGCACATTGTCCCAGCCATATGATCTGCGCTAGCAGACCTACTGGGGAATGACACTGGGGATGCAGCCAAAGGGAGGAAGAAGTAGAGTTAGAAACAGAAAGCATCATTTTTCAAGTTTGTCACTTCCCACAGCTGAGTTTCCACCAAAAGACATAAGATCCAAATTTGCAGCCTGTGGTTTGAATGCTCATACAGTACCTCTCAGACTGCAGATGGGAAGGGCAAAACCACCTATGACAAGTCCTTACTAATACCTTTGACAACCTGGATGCATCTTCCTGTCTGGACCTCATTCCAAAATTCAGTTTGAAATGCCACATCCTGAGCCTCCAGGGCACTCAGCAAGGGCAATCTCTTGGGTTAGGAATCAGTATCTCAGTCATGTCCCTTTACATTTGGCCACGCGTAACACTGCTTCTCCTTTCCTTCACAGCCTCCACAATATGATCTGAGAAGAAATACTCTTTATAGAGAGAACTGTCTAATGCTGAGTTTAGTTATGGGACTATTTTTAGTGGAAGCAGTTAAGTAGTAGGGAACTAAACATCTAAATAGTTCTTAAACCGTCCCAAAGAAAGAATGTCAGATATCTGAAATTTAGCAATCAAACTCTATCCTTCTTTTATTCAAATAAGGGATCCAAGAACACTGCTCTAATCTGAATTATCTTTACTAAACCCTACTGGGCTTCTTCTGCAAGTAATATTGAATAAGGAATGGATTTCTTATGTAAAAGTTTGTTCCTAGACATTTTCTCCAGTGGCCTGTTTCCTTTAAGCAGGACCAAGACTAATTTAATTGACAGGCACTCCCTTGTGTCTGAAACTCTTCAATTGAAATACTAAATAATAAGCAGTATTTTAAAGAGACGAGTGGCAGCTTTAAAAAGAAAACTGCAGTGTGATGAAAATACTTGCATATTTTATGGTGCGCCTAGCTGTATTGAAATCAGTAACTCTACATATGCATGTTCAGAACTGAGAAGTCATTGTCTTAGTGGGAACCTAAAGAACACATATATAATCACAGGACATCTTATTTACATATACCTCTTCCAAAGAAGGTACATTTAAGGCAATCTACATAGAAACAGTAAATTGAAGTAGTTTCTTTTCATACCTATATGGAGTGTAGAAGGAATAACAAGTTTGTCAATAATGCTCCTAAATTGCAGACAGTTTGAAAAGCCTTGTGGAGGAGTCTTATGCTGGTACAGGTATACTTCTGTGGTGTCCCATTTCTGATACTTAACTGGAAAAAGAGGAAGATAAATGAAAGCAGCCCAGTACCTGTGCTCTCTGTGGCCAAACCATTGACAACATATTCTGCAAGTAATTGTGCCTATGATAATCTGATCATCTGGACCACTCAGATCAGATAATTGGCTGCTATTCAGGTAAACTCCCTTACTTCATATTTTCCAAGCATTGTGGTCCTTTAATACACCCTCTCAGGCTGGAAAGACTTTTGGCAGTATAGTATGTGCAGCTTCTTTATCACTGCACTTTAGACAGGGAACTGGAAGCTCAAATGGCGAGGTCATTTGGTGCACATGTGACCAGCCTTTAAGTTCACAAATAACTGAAGCAATAGAGTGCAGGGAGGCTGAGTGAACAAGTAGATAATTACTGACTGTGACTTCGTGCTGGAACTGGAGCTGGTCACTGATCTCTGTCCTGACTGTACGTTGTCTTTGGAAGCCATTTACAGCTTAATGAAGTTTGACTGGAGGGATGCTTCCCAGGCTATTTTTCTAGAATGAGTGTAGTTCTTGAACATTTGCTTTCCGGATTGAATTCAAGATTCACTCTACTTCTGTTCTCTGGGGATATATATATACACCAAAGCTATGCATGTGTGCATGTATAAAAATATATATATATATGTGCACATGCATATGCACACAGCTTGTTTCTATCAATACTAATTCCTCTAGAATATTTACAGAATGAGAACATGTAAGGCCAGATGTTGTAAAGGCTTACAGGGTAGAATGAGGTCAGGCAGCATCTGAAGCAGAAGCCCGTGAGGCGCTGCAGTACCGCAGGCAAGCACTGTCAAATATGGAACTCATTCAGAACAAAAAGTTTTAGTTCAGTCAATTTGATCTGGGAAGATGAAAAGCTTTTGGGAAAACAGGAGTCTTCCAAATACAGATTTGGAAATTGTATTTCCATCAAAAAACTTATTCTGCCTGGAAGTCCTTGTCTCACCAGCTAACCTCAGGTTTGTGATACAGTTTCTGAAGGTTGGGGAATATAATGGAAATGAAATAATTTCATTATAAATGAACTGCAGATTTATTTTATTTTTTTTTCCTTAGGCCTAGTTTAAAGGACTGGGAAGAAAAAAAGGTCTTTAATTGGCTATTCAAAGGTCTTGTGAGATATCCCAGACTCAGGCTGAAAATACTGGAGAAACATTATGTGCAGCTTTTGGGAATGAAGCCTTCACTTATTAATTATTTTTGTTGTAGTTTCCCTTGTGGCATCATTATGTGATTCACTAAAGTAAACCAAGTGTGAGTATCCTTCAGAGATCAGAAAAGGAAGACTGGTGAGTCAATCTACTGTACTGCTCAAGTGCTGCAGGACCCTAATCTATAATTGATAGGAAACAGAAGAATAATCATAACATTTAGGGGTCAGGTCCCCCTCTCTACAAACACTTTCCTCTTTAGCATTTTACTGGCTTCTATCTTAGCACATGATTGTGGATAAGTAGATTCTGCCTCTGCAGAGGGCATAGAAGGGCTTCAGTAAAATAAGGGGGAAATATGACTTCCAGATTTTAGCAATGCGCTATGGATGTAAGTGTCTTCTTGGATATGTGGGAGCCAGTGAATGTTCCAGTTATTTCTTCTTCCTTGGGAAGTCAAAAGTCCTGACCAGAGAGGTGTGCTGCTTTCTCTCTTTAGTGGAAGTGGGACTAACTACCTGGGCAGATGGTTCTGCTACACCTATGTCTTCTCCCTGTTAGAAAGCCCTAATGCCTGAAGGACCAAACCATAGTTTTCCTCCCCCATAAGCTTCCCAAAGAAGCTATGGGTAAAGATCAATCAATCCCATTTCAGTTACGGCACCACTAGAGGGGGAAAGAGTATGAAACATTTGTATGTCAAAACAGTTTCTGTACCTATTGCTTTTTATCATCATTTTTTCACTGGGCTGCTGACTGTGTGGGATTGACTTTCCCCACTTCCTACCTGTGACCAGGCATTCTTCTCATACTCTGTTATTGCTGGACCCTACTCTATGGCAGACATACAGCTCACCAGTGGTGGTGATGAACAAGGAGTGGCATGTAACTCCGCATTCCCTTCAGACTCTCCATTATGCTTCATTGTGACCATATAATTTAGCAATATAAGAGATGAGGAACAGGAACACATCTAAAACTAACAAGACATTAGTCCCTCAAGCCAAAACGTGTAGGTATAAACTTTATATATGTACTTTACAACTTTACTGGATGTACTTTATGAGAATTTTACTCCATTATATGTTCAAAAGTTAAGAGTTCTTAGTGGAGGATGACTATTCACCAGAAGTTTGTACCTGTACCTAATGCCACTAGATTTGCTCACATCACACTAGAACTGAAACACAGTCTATTTCAGGCCCAGTTGTAAGCCATAAGCAAATGTGACTCAATTAATTTCCAGTCTTTAGCTTCTATCTGGCATGAATGCTGCACCCAGAGAACAAGGGTGTAGTCACTGAAGACACACAGCTTGCTCATGTCTTGCAAGGTGCTTAGCTAGCTGCAAAGCACACTTTCCGGTTCCCAGCCTCATGACTGAAGTGCAAGAGTCCAGATACTGTTGACCAGCTAGGGCAGTGCTTAGCTAAGTGCAGTGCTGTATCATTGTTCTCCCTTCCCCGGCAGTTCACACAGGTAAGTACCTGTTGTTTCTCTGCAGTTCTGTGCATGTCTCTACATTTACTGAAGCACAGCATCTGAAGTTAAATAGTGTCTATTAACTGCCACATTTCCTGTTCTTTTAAGAAACTACTTGCACAAAACCTGCTTTATATTATAGTACTTATTTATCTTATTCTCAGACTTTCCTCTAACGTCCTCACACCCAACTCTGAATGGACAGAAGAAAGCAAAATCAGCAAGGGTCTCTTTTTCAGCATACAACAGCAAATACCTCACAGTTCCTCAAAACCGGACTTCCTTGCACAGCAGCAAGATCAATGGAGCTTTTGAAGCATCGAGCTGTATGGAGTCCTTCAGCAGTTCTGTAAGTGTGACTTTATGTTCATTGACTTGCCTCTAATGCTTCTGAGGTAAAGAAAAGGTCGCACTCCTCTCATGCAGGCAAATCCATGGTGTGCTAGGAAAAGTGACTATGCAAGTAAACTAATCCTACAGCCTTAAGTGGTTCAGTAGCTCTCTTAGTGTACAGCAAGAATGAATTACTACTGTGGTAGTCTCACCAGGTTTTTCTCAATTATTTACTTTACTCCAAATCCTTCAGAGTAGAATGAGGGGGTTGCTATTACCCCTAGGGTAGGAAAAGATGTGACTAAGTTAGTTATCCCTATGAAAAGCCCTGTTTAGGTTTAGTGTAAGCTGGACTGGAAGGTGGAAGTGTAGTGCGGCTGCAGCATTCAGAGCAGAGCTGTTGTTAGAGGAGATATCTCTTGGGATATGCTTGTAGTAATAAATTTACTATTAGAGGGCTAGAATAAAATTGTCATGAAATGCTGATTCTACCTTCCCTGTTTCCTTATTGCTTGGTGTGTTGGCTACTTGTCTTGGAAATTTCAAGAAGCAATGAATGTGGGACTGAAGACGGTAATTTAAATCACTGATTCTGACTTGTACAGTGTCTGTGAGAGGGAAAGAAAGATCTTTTAGTTCCTTAAATGACATTTTATAAATTGCAATTCATGTGTGCTCCTCCCTAATATGGTCTTCTTGTGCCAGAATGTCACATAGTGAGGAAAGCAGGCCAAATGTAGGGACAGAAAATGTCCTCCCTGAAATTTCTGGGGATTTTGATTTGTTTTCTGTGCAATAGATGTCCATAAGATGTAGATAGCACTTTGATGCTGAGAGTGAAGAAAAGATCTAACAGAGATGGAGAGAAAGAGGTGTTGTTGTATCACTTCATCCTATTACTCTGCGTAACTTCAGCAACATCAAATGTTGCTATGGTGCTCTCTCAGGTGGCTGAGATGTGGCAGCTGACTGCGCAGATTAATAAACAAGAAAAGCTCTTAGTGACCTTTCACTTTTTCCAACCTCCTTGTTCCCTCTCCTGTGTTTTGTTTGTGTTTCTCATTTCTGCCCATGCTCTCTCCAATAAGAGAGGAGGGGATGCTTACAGCTCGTCTTCTCTAGAGTCAGCTAATGTTTTGTGTTGTGCCAGCGGCCTGGTGGTGGTGACATCATTACTTCTGTGCTGTATAGAGTGAAATTCTCAGGAAGGGAGTCTAAAAATCCTCAAAGGGCTTTTCTTCACTGTGGCAGAGATGGATGATCCAGGAGGTTTGCATGGACTGCCTGTGAGTACTACATGAAAATGTATCTAACTAGGAAATAGGGAATTGCAATAAAATGCTGTCTCCCAAGCAGTATTATTCTGCCAGAATGTAGTGCTGAGTGTAAGGTTAGACATGCCTAAGGCACGTAAAGTGTGTGATAAGTGTAACATGCAGAACAGATTATTTGGTGGTAATTTCGTGAAAGAATAAAGGATGTAGTATGAATATAAACCCAAGAATTATTTAGTGATATGGTTACTGAAGGCTACTTTGTAGGAAACTAAGTGGAGCAAAGCAAAGAAAACCAAGAATCTGGGAGATGTTTTGGTATATAATAATATGCACATTTGTATAATACCTTCAGAAATTTGTATTGTATTAACAAACAAGAAAATTGCCATACAGCATGCTTGCTTCATTCTGCATCCAGGACTACTAGCACATGTAATGGAAGAGAAATTAGGGAGAGAAAGAAATCTGTAATTTGTACTTGTCAAAATTTTGCTGGTTTAGCCACCTGTGGGAACCATAAATGTCTGGAATTTGGTTATGGCTGATTCCTTTGGATTAGGTTGACACTATTTGTTTTCCTGTATCTTGTTCCCCAATCACTGGAGGCCTGGTGTCACTCTAATGAATGACACTGTAGAGACCTCTGTGAAGGCCTTTAATCTACAGCATTGAGCTGGAAATTGTTGATAACAGTTTTGGAAGAACTAGTTTGGCTATTTTAGTGAATGAGAAGTGAAAGCGAGCACCTTACATTTGGTATCAGAATTAAACATCAGTGCTGCAGAATTGCTATTCAGGCTGGGGCAGGTTGGTGGGGTTAGTACAGAAGCAGCTTCACCCTGGAAGGACTTGGAGGGTGGATACAGGGAGGCAAGGACTATCCAAGAGTGTGACGGAGTGCAACATAGGCAATTTGAATTATTTTAGTAATTAGTTTACTTTGGCAGTGTTACTGGTCAGTCACATACTCTTTTCATAATATGTTAAAATACGTTAGCCATCCATTGGGTGTATCCCCTCTAATCCCTGGTATTTTCCAGAGTTTTTCTATCCAGTGCTACCTTTTTTACCTTTGTACTAGATTGAGGATATTTCTCCTGTTCTAGCTCAGATTAGTTTCTTCCCTTACTTCCCTCAGTTTTTCTTTACCTTCCCTTCCCAGCTTTGCTTCACAACACATCCTTTCTCATACCCTGTTATATGATCCTTATTCTCACTTCTCCACCCCACTTCAAAATGCTTGTGTCTTCTCGTGTATGTTCTGTGTATGTGCAGGGCAGAGAGACAGCTTTGGTGTGTGCCCCCATACCTGTTGGTCAGGTAGGAATCCCATGCACTGGGATAAGGCCGTTATCTTTAGCCACTTTATTTTTCTTATGGTCAGAGGAGTCAGTGTGACCTAGTCTGGTCAGCAGAGTGCAGGTTTATAGGTCATAGCTGCCCCTGGCTGACTTCCAATTTTAACTCTACGTGTCTTTACGGGTTTGTGTGGACACAGACCCCAGGTCTGCCACCTTCTTGGGCTTGTTATCTTTCATATCTGTAAGACTCATGTGTTTCTCTTCCAGATTATAAACAATTACCTGGATGGGACACAGGGAGGGGCCATGGACAAGGCATCCCCGAGAGGCATGCATTTCAGGGACAGCAAGAGAAAGGTTGACTACGTGTTAGCCTACCACTACCGAAAACGCCTCGCTCAGCACCCGCCTGGTGTGGACTCACCAGAGCCAACACGTGCATCTGCCTTCATGGCACTAGTTTTGAATGGAGGGAACGTGAAGGGCTGTGCTGAGCCACAGAGGCAGGATGGTGTCCAGCATGCTCTGCAAGAGCAGCCAGGGCCACTTGGCATGGAGGTGATCGAGCTTGGCCCGCTGGATGCTGTGGAGGAGGAAAAGCAGCTGCAGCGGGAAGAGTATGAACGCAATCTCGTGGAAGCGGGGCTGGAGATAGAGAAAGACCCTGAGGTAAGAGGGGAGACATGCTCCTTGTGTGCAGCACTGGGTGACCTCATGGGCAGTGGCTACTTTGGTGTTGGAGGTGGGTATGTGCAGGATGTAACCATGGCTGAGCTGTGCTGGTTGGGCAGCCTGGCACTGACTGAGTGACCAGAGCATGCTGTCGCTCTCCCTGCTGGTGAGGCGGCAGGAGCCTGGATGTGGCCATATGTTAGGACTCAGCCTGAACTGCCCTCATTCCTGCCCTGCATTAATTTTAACTGAGGGACATATCACACCCATGTCATCTCTTAAGAATAAGTACGCACAGCTTTCCTTCTAACTCAGCATTACTGAGTGCCTCACTATTGCTTCTGCAGTTGCAGCAAGTGTCCTCGAAGTATGCCTTGTGGCCAGCTTGAGTTGCCAATCCTGAAGACAGCATGTTAGTGCTTGAACAGTAGTTCAGTATTGAAGAGCCCTTGGCCAAATGCTATCTCTACGGAAAGCTGCAATTAGGGATCTGCAGAAATATGTTGTACAAGCTATTTCATACATGACTAAAACATGGTGTGAAGCCAAGAAGAATATGGCAGGGGTTTTTCTGTGTTGGTTGGTCCTTACTGCCTGGAAAATACGTAGTTGTTATTGTTTAATGCACTATTAAGTAGCAATTTCAATCTTACTTCAGGAAACGTATTCTTTATCTAAATGTTCATATGGCATGCAGTGAATACACTTTTCATACAAAAAGCTTTTACATTTTAGTATTATTAAATTGAAGAAAGGCTGTCAAGTAATCTGCTGGAATACAAAGCATTGTCAAGACATTTCCTATTTCCTCAGAATAACTTGGTGATTTTCACGTGATTCTTAGCCTTCTTCCCGGCAATATGTAAGTTTTGTGTTATTTCTACTTTCACCTATAAAACGAACAGCTCCTACAGTGCAACAGGAGAACTTTCAGCCTTTACTGTATTTATTCTCTCTATATATGTGAGATGTTGGATAGTGCTGTGGTTATATCAGCTGGGATCTGTGGTTAGGCTACTTGACTGCAGCCAGTTGGTCGATTCAGCATGAGTCTTCCAAATCCCATGCTGATTCACTGAGCACTGTGCTATCACTCTGGACCTCTTTGAAAGCCACAGATATTTATATTTGTTGAAAGGAAGTCCCTGCTGCATTCTAATTTTAGATGCTTTATTGTTTTTGACACCAAATTTAAGAAACTTAGGGCTTCTTTTCAGAGGTGCTGAGAACTTACAGCTCATACTGCTTTCAGTACAACCAGTCAACACTTTCAAAACATGGACCAGGTCGGAGATTGCATTTGAGAATCTGTGTGTAGTTGACTTGACCTAGCATACATACATTAAACTGCTGGCAGGAACAGAAAGAAATGGAAAGACTTTTTAACTCTTAACATTTGCTTGCTCAGTTTGCAAAGCTGCAGGTGGCTATGGATTGTATTTCACTGCACAGCCTGGCGGAGCCATCCTTGCACTGAACAGAAAAAAGTGATCTCAGATCCTGATTCTTTTATGCTAAGCATTGGTTCAATTAGGGTTCAATTACTGCTGACGCATGACTACCTTACTGCTATGACTTTTATAACCAGATTGCATAAGACCCATGAGAACACTTTTTTTTTTTTTTTGGAGGCTTCTTTCAGCTCTGAATTTCATCAGAACGTGAAAAGTCTAACAGGAGATTTGGATTTGATTATTTGACTCATTACTTATCCAAAGTCCAGCTGGATTCCAGTTCTGGTTTAGATTGTTTCCAAGTGATGACGTGTGGTCTTAAATAATATTCAAAGTAATAAATGATGTCAGAGGGCTGATCAAGAAAAAAATTTTTGTCACGGTTTTATGTCTGAAGAGGAAAAGACTCTTTGTAAATGAGCTGGAAGGTGCTGAGGAAATAATTCGGTGACCAATTCTTCTATGAGAAAAATAAATTGATTTTGAAAATTAAAAAAAAATTGCGATCCCATCACCTCTCTATCTGTATATGTGTATGTACATATTCACTTCTGCCCCCAACACACAAATTGTCTAATCAAAATGGAAAGCGTTTTTCCCTCCAGAATCTCATGAAAAACTGGTAGGGACTGAAAATAATGTAGATGAGGCCCTCAGTGACATGGTTTAGTGGTGGTCTTGGCAGTTGTGGGGTAATGGTTGGGCTTGATGATCTTAAAGGTCTTTTCCAACCTAGCTGATTCTATGATTCTATGATTATCCTTTTTCTTCCCTGACCAAGACATGTGCTTTTTACTGCTTTTTATTTTTCTTGCTTCAGTATTTGTTTTTTTTTTTTTCAGTTAACTCATGCTAAATCATGCTGAAGCTGCTGTCTGGTATCTTGCTGTGAATTTCATACAACATGCTGATCAGGCAGATATGAAGGGTACAGCTGGCCTTATATGCTGGTTAAAATTGTATGCTGAGCTGATATGAAAGCAGCTTCTGAATTTCGTCCTGGGAAAAATATATGTTCACTAAACTCAGGACAGCCTAAATCACAGTACGCTGTATTTTTGGTGTGCAACGCAGTGGACTTTCAACTACTACTTTTCTAGTGGTTTATGCCAAACATGCATGTTTTCTTGTGGTTTTGGTTTTGTGGTTGTTTCGGGGGCTTTTTTCCCATTTTTTTTCAGTGCTAGTATACCAAGTGGATCTTTTTCATATAGTATTAGAAGTTGAAACATTCTTTAATGCATATCTCACTCTTGCGATATGTTCTGGACCAGGACCTAAGACAAGTATGATCTGCTCAGAGGGCTAGCTGCAAAGGTGACTCAAAACAGTCCTCTGTGCTGCAGCTTCTGCATGAGAGACTTCACTTTTGGAACCCTGGGTTAGAGCAGGCCTTAGTTTCTTTACTTAATGTCACCTGCATACAGTCTTGCAAAGAAAATTATTTATTTAAGAACGATAGGATATCCTGAACACAGTTTTAGTCAAGGTTTTACTTGAAGCAGTTGCAATAGAAAGGGAGCAAAATGTTATTTACTGTGTCTATGGTCTTCAATGAACAACTCTGCACTGTCCTTTCTAGGTGGCCTATAGTAGCTACACAGGAAAATATTATCTTCTATAGAGCCTATATTGTAGTTCTGGTTCTTGTTAACCTTATTGCTTGAATAAAGAAAACCCAAACAACCCCAAACCAAGCCTAAACGAAACAGGGATTGAGCTATTGTCCTCTTTTTACCGATACTGTGGGAGTCGTCACAGATACATTCATTGAGTAATATAGCTGATTCAGCACTTAATGACTTCTAAGGGCATCAGTCTTTTTGTGACTGGAACATTGCTTAATCTGTGATCTCAGTTAACCCTACTTTGTAAAGACTGTAAGCTTGATTAACCTAAATGAACTCAGCACAACTTCTTTTGCATAGGGCTACTCAGTCTACTAGCCTCACAGGATATTGGAGTTCCTTTAGAAGCTGCTTTTTAGGCTAAAACTATTTAGACATCAGGAATTTCATCTCTAGGAACGTGGGATAGCATTCCAACAATTTAAAAACCTTTATTTCTGCAACTACCTTTTTCAATAAATGGGTATTTCCATGATGTTAATATGTTTGTTACCATATGATGATAATATGGTTGTTATATGCCTAACAACTAGGGACAAGCACTTTTCTCATTTATATTTTCAAATTGTGTGTAAAAGAATAAAGACAAGAAAATAAATTAAGATATATGATTTGTATTTAGAGATGGGAATATGACTCCTTTTGAATAATTGGAAAATAGGCAAGATTATGGTCTGACTCCATATCCACTCAGTTATTATTTGTGAATTAAGGAATTTGACTAGTTTTTGACTTCCTTAAAATTTACATCATTTGTTATTGCTGCCTTCCAGAGAATGTTTGATCTCTGTTACCTTAAAAAACCTTGAATATTTTTACTTACCTGTTTTTAAATTGAGATATTATTTTGCATGTCTGAGACAAAGTGCACAATGACAGCAATGGACATGAAGCTGAGGTTACAACTTTTTCCTCTCAATTGTAACACTGACTATCCATAATGATGGGTATCATTATGCAATGTAGCATGGTCCCTGGTAAAGTCATGCCTGATCCATAGCATGTATTCATGTGCTATAACAAATACTGCCACCATCAAATTTTAGTCTTGATCTTCTGTGTGTCAGAGACCGTAAGTGGCAGATCAATTTTGAGGAGCCTTTTGGCTGGTTTTCTTTTCTTCAAATCAAAAAATTTGGGTGGCCTGGTATAGCCTGTGCCCGTGAAAACAACTGAATTAACATAACTTAGGGTTATGTGAAAGTAATATTTGGTGGAAAGAATAAGACAGAAGGGGAAACTCCCAATTGACATCTGATGACAGCAGCATAGCAACACTGATCTACTGCTTTGTATAGTTTGCTATGAGGAAAAATAATGTTTGCATCTGTGGATGGCCTGTTTGATCAGTCTGAGAAGTTAGATAAAATAAGCCTGGTTCTGACTTTTGCAAGTGTATGTAGAACTAACTACCTTGTATGTTACAATATTGGAAAGTGACTAATATAAACCCCACTAATACAGATCCTGTAAACACTTCTGCTAATCTGCATAGTGTTAAGCATTTGCAGGATTTGCTCCCTCTGCTCCAAAGAAATACAGTTAAAAGTACAACAAAGGTATTTTTCCAGGATGTCCATGCCAGAAGCCAGATTCTTTGGCATGTATTTGTAAACTGCAGAGGAATGCCAGCAAATCACATTTATCCTAGTGAGCTAGCTGCCAAATCCATGACAGTTATCTCCAAATAAACCCTATTTAACATAAGTGGCATAAATCAAATTTTGCATCAGATACGCAAAAAATTCCCTGAGATAGGACCACATTAAGAGTACCCTCTTGCATACCGTCAAATATTCCATCTCTATTCTCAGGAAGGGCTTGATTTTTTTTTTTCTCCTTTCTTTTCTTTTTTTTCCTGGGAAAACTGACATTGCATTTCACTGAATGTGGAGCAGCAGTAGTTTACTTAAATTTGAGTTGTACTGCTGTTTTAATGATTGCAAAAGCAACATGTACTGCATTCAATTAGTGTTATGTGTGGCAAAGCATAATAGGAATGGAATAGAATAGGACATTGGAGAAGCACCTTGGCATTCTGACAAAGTAGGCTCATTTTCGAGCACATTGGAAATGAAATGTACTTTCCTAAATAACATTTAAGAGATGAAAATATCTTTTAAGTGAAAGATAGTGACAGTTATAAACCAAGTGTAAATTCCCCTCCAAGAAGTTCATCTAACTTGAATTTTAGAGCTAGCATAATTGTAAGGACGTCTTATTAAACTCTTTTGTCTACATTACACTTTAAGTCAAGGAAGTCTTTAAGATCCTCAGTGTATCAGCCTGCGCAGTACTGTTGGTAACTACACTACTGACGATAGTGGTTGTGAGTGGAGTTTTCTGCTTGATATTCCAAGGCATGGTTTTGATATTTTTTGTGAAGAAAAAAAACCCCAAACCTTGCCAAAAACCAACCACAAAACCTTAGAAACCTTCTCCCCAAAGTCAAACAAACCCCAAACCAACCAACCACCTCCACCCCCAAAAAACCTGAACCAAAAAAAGGCCTATAGTGCTGTAGCTATTTTTTATCTATGGGATTAAACTGCAGTGGTTTGTCACACTAAGATGTTCCTCATTTTACAGGGGAAGAAGGCTTTGTCTTTTATCTTCTGTCAGCTTTAAAAGACAAGAGCAGCCAAAAACTATAATGGTAAATTATTCAATGTAAAGGGACCTTCTCTTTCTCTGACTCCTCTTATCCCCACCTCTAGCTGAGGATGTTTCTGTTGAGCAGTGCCATCAAAGTTCTTACTATACCAGTTGTTTTCTCAGGTCTCCTATATTCCCTAACATCACATTCATGTCATATGTTGCTTATTTAAATGTTCATAGTTTTCATTGCGAAAAAGTGGAATTCTGATGGCCAAGAGTTTAATTTATTTGGATAGACCTTTTTTTCTCGACAAAATATTTTTTTGGTATGAAATATTTCAACTTTTAGTTACAGGGTTATGGATATAACTTAATTTAGTAGTAATTAAAAGCCTGATAAAAATGATGTCTTTTTGCAAAATCTCTCAATGCGAACTACAGATAATTCCAAGAAAAGCATCTTATGCTCTTAGTACAATGTGAAACATCTTGCTGGTACTCAGTGTAAATGTTATAGTTGTCTCAAAATGTTCATTCACCTAAAGTGCCAAGGAAAGCTTAGTAGCTAAAAATTTTAAAAGGATAGTGAAATTTACTATGAGTCCAAGACCCTTATCAATGTTAATGCATACTTCCTGAAGCCAATGAGAATGTATACAGAGTAATGTAGCGTTGGAAGCAGACTGGGGTCTTTCGTGCTGTAGGTCTTTGGACTTTGTATTTCACTCTTAGTACAGTACTTAAATCAAGCCAATACTTCTTTCGGGGCCTCTTAGTCTACCAGTTACATAAATATTTGATGATTATTTTTCAACAACTCTAGCTACAGAAGCATTAATTAGCTAAAACATGTTCTGCTCCTTTATGTTACTTATATGAGGCTGAAATGTAATACACAGCTCTAATAAAATTAAAGTTGAATGGGCAAGGAAGGGTTTTCAGTGATAGCGAAGTGGACGTGATGAAAATATTGTGAAGTTGATTAACTATTTAAGAGGAAATTATGTCTTCATTTTAGAGAGGATTTTGGAGTTGCCCCCTGGGAGTCAGGTGTGGTACAATGGGTACTGAAATAATGATCCATAATAATAGGTGGGTAGGTAGAATGGCCATGCTGTCAAAGCTGAAAAGTCCATATTATGAATTCTGGTTTTGAAGGATTGTTTTGTGACTTGAATAGACAGGCAGACAGACTCACTCTTTGTATTTTAATTAACATCCAGACACTTAATGCTCAGCCATTAGATACCTTAGCCAAAATGTCTTCTGAGAGATTTAGAGAAAATTTAAGAGACATACAAAAATGAGCCTGTATATATTTCTAAAGGTCTTGGGCCAGCCATGATAAATCTCATCAATCATATGCAAGTTGGGAAATAGATGACATACATTCAGTATCCTGAATTTCAGATGCTGGCAGATTTGGGGTGTGTATTTTGGTGATATTTACAATTTGCTATTCTACCAGACTTAATTGGTAGAAATAGAAAATAGCCTCCCAGATTTGTCTTAATTTCACTGTATCCCGTGTCAAATTCTGTCTCCTGCTGGAGGAACAACTTCTATTTTTACAAACTGCTAGACAGATCAAAAGTCCACAAAATTGGCTATACACCTCTGCTATGGCATAGCAGAGAGACAGCTGGACACTTGTAAGATAGCGGATGAGGAGTAATGAAATCAGCTGCTTGGCTTCTTCACAGATGAATTTGTGAAAACATTTTAATTATCAGTGGTCTTGTTTGCAGCAGAAATTTTAAGCTGCAAATTAAATCCATGGAGACAGTTTGAAGAGGAATACAGGAAGCCCTGAGGGATGACACACTGTACTGATGACACTGCAGTAACTGAGGCGCCTGCAGAGGAGACTTGAAGGCTGAAGTAGAGATAAGCTGTTTAGGCCAGTGTAGCCTGAATAGTAGTTTCATGAAATTAAAGTAGTAAAATACAAGATAGTTTGGGGTTTTGGTACTGGGTTTTGGTGCTTGTCGGACCTTTTCAAGGACAGAAGTCATGGTGTTATTTATTGGGGCGAGGAATCACCTCCTCCAGGTGCTTGGTGAGGACTGGCCCAACTGCAGTACCTGCTGCATCTCCAGCTATTCTTTGGCAGAAGCATAAATCCTGAATTTCAGAGATTCGTTTGGAGCGTAAATGGGACTTTCTTTGCTTTGGCGCCTCCGGGTAATACCCTACTTCGTCTATGGCAGCAAACAGACCTACAGGTATCTCTGATACCAAAGGAGTGATCAGTTCTGCATTTCTGCTGATTGAATAGCTGCTGTATGATTTTGTTATTTTTTGGAGCATTGCTTCTTGGTCATGATTTCATACCTCATGCAGAGGAATGCTGGTAGGCCTACCTGCAATTCCTTTGTGTAAATGAGCGACACTGATAATTCTACAGGGGAGTGGGTGCAATATGGGATTCTTTTTCATATGTTTTGGACTCTTCTGATCTAAAAAACGTTAACCACTTGGTTGCTGTTAGCAGTGGGAACTGTTAGGAACTGTTGGAGGTATAGTACTTAGGACACTGCAGCATTTCATGTTTCTAAAAGTAGTTTCAAGAAGCTGCCTTTTCAATCTGGCAGGAGTTGCATTTATGTCTTCCATTTTTACAAACAAGTAGAAAAATTTCAATATACAGTCATCATTCACAGCTGCCCTGGTGGTATCTACATTCAATGGTATTCTGCTTGCAACTTTATGATGCATTCAAGCAACTGCTCATAGAAGCTCCTCTCTCCCTTCCACAATGACCTGACAGGTCTATGTAGATGAAGGCAGAGATCTTGTTCTGCAGTAAACAAAGTCACTTTTCTTTCTCCAAGTGTGGTCTGGGCTATACAATTGCAGAATCGTAGAACAGTTAGGGTTGGAAAGGACCTTAAGATCATCTAGTTCCAAACCCCCCTGTCATGGGCAGAGGCGCCTTCTATTAGACCAGGTTGCTCAAGGCCCTTTCATATGTACTACTATGTAGGACTATGTACTGTGTAACTACTGTGTGCTGTAGCAAGCTGTCCTTCAAAGTGGCTTGGCCTGATAAGTATTTAAAGTACCTCTGACTGGTACTTCTGCAGGAGAAAAGATCTTCAGTTGCAACTTAGTTAAACTGAGATTGGTTCTCTGTATAAACCACCAGTCTTTTAATGCCTATATCCTGAAAAAAGGGAAACTGTGATACATAGCCATGTAGAAGGTGGCAATCAGATTGTTTGCAGCTAGAAGTATCTTTGCCAGCCATTGTAAGGCCTTTTAAATCATAGGACAAGGCAAATAATTCAAAACTGCATTGCATACTTTTCTCTGTTTTTACAGATCAGCTGTTACATTGGCCTGAATAGAACAACATGGAAAAAAAAATTGTGCATCAGGCTGCAGAATTCCCATTAACACTAATGGGAGTTAGGTGACTAAATCCCCATGTACAGCATGGAAAATTTACCCTTCAGGGTGAATTATCTTCTTGATACACAGGGCTGAGAATTCTGTGTACTCTAGTAAGTCTCCCTTATGTGTACGGGTGTATGCTCATGATGACAGGCCAAAGAAGAAAATCATGTAAGAGCTAGATATTAATTTTTGTGCAGTTATTCCAGATCAGCATTAATGTAACAATGATTTCATCACCTGAAACAACCGTTGGACAAAATTATGTATTTTGAACAGATGTATGAATTTTTGGTTGTTGTTTTTGTGAGGCTTCTCCTTTTTTGTTGTATTTGTGTACTGTTTTTTTTTGTTTGTTTGTTTTTAATGAAGATGGTGGATCTGTTTGCTTTAGCTCCGTACTCAAAGTCTGCCATCTAGGAATTATTTCATCAGTTCATTGGTGCCTTCTCCCTTCAGTTCCTAGATCTCTGTAATTTTAGAGCATTTTTGAATTCACTACCAGGATTGAGCCCCATATATTTTACATTCAAGGAAGTTCTTCAGGTAGAGTTAGGAAGATGACCTTGGAATTTCATGAGGATCATAAAATATTTTATAGTTTCAAAAGTGGTAAAATTTCATAAGCGGTAAAGCAAATGAAAAATACGTATTTGAAAGAGGATGAGTGTCCTGAGTTCAGGACCAGTGTCCTGGTCTTAAACCACAACGATGAGCTACTGGTAGTTAAGGTAAAAAATGAAGGTATGTAGACTGTATTTCTTATCTTTGGAAACAGCAACCTTTCTAAGGGGAATACAAAGATACCACTTAGAAGCGTTCTTCTGAAAATGTAGAGGCAGCCATTACTTTCTGTAGGTTAGTGCCAACATTGAGTACACTGGGAGAATACTAATGTCTTTCTTTTCCAGAGGAGTGCAGTGCTCTTTCCCTTAGTCATGGCACCACTTCCTTAGCTGGGAGATGGGGAATTGTCTGCAGGCTTTGTCTATATGTTCACCAAACTCAGTCATGGTTTACTTGGATTAATTTAGCAATACAAAGAAAATTTAGCATCTCAAAGATAGAGAATATATTAAAGGTCTTGCAAATACTTAATCTGAACTGCAAGCTTGCACCTCTAAAGTGCTAGTCCAAACTACTATTATTTTTCCTCAATCCCTTCAAGGTAGGGAAGGTTATCCCTGCCTATCATATGCTTAGGAGTTTTCTCCAAATCACCCAGAGTCCTAACTCTTCTCCTATTGAAATTAGCCACAGAATGTGAAGGATTACTTATCTTTTGTTGTGCTTTGAAGCCAAGTTTCAACTCCAGTGCAGGTCTCTTTATTTTCTGGATTTATGTGTAATTGTCTTCGTCCCTTTCTCACCTTACTCACCTCCCCTTATCTTCTCTTATGTGTCAGTTTTCAACCCCTGATGCTTGCTGGAAAGTTTCTGGTGTTCCTGTTCTTTTTTTCAACTCTCATATTCCATACTTTATTTTACAGGCTTTGAATAGTCATTCTCTACTTCCTTCTTAACACACGTTCAAGTGTCACTGAACCGTGTTAGGTAATCAACACAAAGTAGAATCCTAAAGCTCATGTATCTATGGAAGGCCACTGGAAGGTTACTGCATCCTTGCATTGTCCACACTCTGACTAATGGGACGTAGGGAATTTTACGTTATATTCTTTGTTACATAGGTGTACTTTTAGGTCTTTACTGAACAGGTCAATATACTGTGGTGCCCGGTGCCTCTGGCAAACCTATTTGCTTATCACAGGGCTCTTTGAGTTCACTGGGGAATGTTTGCTCCCTACTTCCAGTGGCACCACTCAGCTTTCACAGGTCAACACATGGTAACTGCTTCACTTCACCAGTGCTTGACCTACTCACCTATCTCTGGCCTATGTATTCACCTCTGTGTCTTCACACCAGGCTTCTGCAGGACTACTTGCCTATCTGCCACAGACCACTGCCCCTTCCAGAATTTTCCATTTCTGTCCATGATGCTCTTTCATCTTCCTATCCTATATTGGTAGAAATCCTGTCACTTCCCAGTGTGACTGCGTATCTTTCTTTGGTCTACATGAAGTCAGTCCTTCACCCTTCCCTTCTGTCCACCAGTTACAACCAGTCAGTCACAGGCCTACGTGAAGTCATAATGTCCAAGGCATCTGCTGCTTTGTGAAAATCTGGGGCGTACTATATACATAAGGACTTCACGACTGCTTATATCTCAACAACTTCTCTGCAAAGTTTTGTTTCTCCCTTATGCTTTCCTGTTTTAAAGTCCGTAAGAAACTGCTCACCCAAAGCTAACAAAGCTCAGCTTCAGTCAGCCGCCAAAGCTTGATCAATTGAGGACTTGCTTTACTTTTGAACTGATCTGTTGCAAGAGGCATTTGAGTGTGCAATGGTAATGACATAAGTTACAGGTTGCACCACAAGGGATCTCAGTTTGTTTTTCACCTGTGAGCCACAGCTCATGAGTTACTCTCCTGGAAAATATTTGTTGGTTTAGGGGCTTTTGTCACATCTGGCCACCAACTGGCAAGTTTCTTCAAAGAAAAGTCGGTGCAAAGAGGGTTTTTAAATGCTCTGAGATCCTTCTGCAATGCTCTAGTGGCATCAGACTCACTCCTTGGCAAGACAAAACCCACAAAAAAGTCAGGAGACCCACTGGACCATGTTATTAAAGACAGCTGATCTTAGTATTAAAAAGTAGGTGTGGTTTATAATATAATGATTGGTAACCCTGGCAGTATCTGTATAGCTATTCGGCAGTAGTGTACTATGCTTCTTACAATGAATTCTCAATTTCCATTATTTCATAAAAGATGTCCTGTCCCTATCAATACCTTCAGACCTGTGACAGCCTTTGGACGTTTTATATATATATTTTATGTAGAGAGAGAGTATATAAATATATTTACATATATTTAGTGACATGGGAGTAGTATTGCCTTTAAAAAAATACTTCTTCTAAAATTTGACCTTTCACAGCATTTTTGGCACAGAGAAAGACACAGGTGTGAATCTTGCCAGATTTCCAGCCTACAAGCCAGTCTGCACAAGTGCTACCACTTTAAGGAACAAAAAGAAGGGAAGCTGCAGGAGCAGCTCACATGCAAGAGATAACAGCAGCTCCTTAAGCTCCTGACATTTTTGAATGAGGTGTTGAGGATGAGCTTGTTAACTGCAGGCAGGCAAATTGTACTTGAGTAAGAAAGATTTTAATGGAAGATATGATTGATCAAAAGTATTTGAGGATTCACAGCAATTCAATTACTGATTTGAGGGGAAACCCCACCAATGTTAAAAAACTTCCCACATTGTATGCTTTATCCAGATATTAAAAAAAAAATAAAATTGGACATCAAATTTGAGTTGCACAAACATTTCTTTTCCTGCTGTTGTTTTCATTTTTACAAGCATCCTGGAGCACAGGGCAGGATGATCTGAGTTAGGTATTCTGTAAATCTGCCCTCTTTTCTGCCCTGAGCAATGTGTTTTGCACATTCCTCTCTCTTGCAGTGCTGCCAAGAGTTGATCACTCGAAATGTGTATCCAGCTGAAATCTGACTGATCTTTAAAACTAGGATTTAGTTTACATCGAACTGATCTGGCTAAAGAAACTCATTACCCAGTTATATAAATGCGACTACTGGCTTGGGGGTGGGTGGAGTGGTGGGTGTGCGGCCACATGGCTAGGGGCAGGGAAGAATCTGGGACTACAACCTTGTAATTTACACCAGTCTGAATTAATGTGAAATGGCAACCTACCAACTGCCTGTGTGAGTTGTGAGCCTGCTAGATGAAGTTCTCAGATGGATCACAGAGAGGGGACCAGTAAAGCCTGCTTTAGAGGATAACAAAGTATGATGTTCCTGCTCAGGACTCAATCTCAGTGCTATTCTCTGTATTTACATACTGATGTGTGGGAAGCCCAAATGCTGGCTTTTCTTTTGGTGGGGAAGGGGGAGAAGGTTTGAACACCAAAGCTGTCTCCCTGGAGTGTCAAAGTTCAAGTAGGGATTACTAATTTGGATGTGTATATATATAAAACCATGTGTATGTGTACTGTGTATGTGTATATATATCATCTATAATAATGTGTGGACTTAAGGGGAATTAAGGCACTTTTTAGATTTTTAGTTGTATAAACTTGTGTATGTGTGTTTGTGCTTTTAGTCAAAAGGACGCATTGCAATTAGTTGCTGGGGTTTTTAAATAATCTCTATAAATATTTGGAAAGTGCTACCACATGTTGCAAATATTTAGTTAATGGGCCTTGTTGAAACAAAACTTAAGAAAGCTCTAAAATCATAATATTGTATCAGTATTAAGAAGTCATTTTGTCTCTGTGTGAATGCCAAAATACCTGGTCAGTTATCTGGGATTGATGTTTGATCTTTTTGACAAAAGGCCTACTCAATATTCTCAATTTTGAGTGATAAATTCAAATTTTTAGCATTTTAACATCATGTGCAAATGTTATATAACCAGATGTGTGTCTGTGTGGTTACTGCTATTTATACTACTGTTCAGGCATACCACACATGAGAATCCAGTGGCGTTCTGAATAAACACAGAAGAAGATGAATTCTTTATTACCAAGATTATCATTTGAGTGTAAGAAAATAGAATAGAGTAGCCAAGATAAATTACAATGGGAATACGAAGAATCAGTAATATGTGCTATCCTCTTAAACTCAATCTGACCAAAGAAATTTATGGTTAAAAATATTATAATGAATTAACTATAAATGCATTATTTTGCAATATAAATGTCAGTTAGCATATGTGGTAATGGAAGGCAAAGACAGTTTTCTGTATTGTTTCTTTAGTAAGCCAAAATATGCAGTTAATTTATTGCCATGCCTTAGTCTGCTCATTTCTTATTGTTTGCCAATTGCTGCATAAATCTGCTAAGCTTATTTTTGCTTGTTTGTTTTTCTTGCTCCCAGTTTTGCTGAGTAACTCTTGAGTCTCTCAGAATATTCTCCCTACTGCATGCCAAGAACAAAAAGCATCTTGTGATGAGTATTAAACAGTTAGATTTGGTGATGCTCCCTGCAAATGGACCAGAGTTTTGCTTCAGTTTTGTTTCATCTTGTTTTACTGAAAACTGCCAAAATGAGAAAAAAAAAAGGCAAAACATGCCCCCTTTTTTCCTTTTTCTTTTGATCTCAGTGCTGATGTAACCTTTCTGATAAACTTTGTTAATGAAATCACTTAAAATGTGGTCACCTCTGAACTCTACATGTATGTTAACACTAATCCAGCAATGTCAGCCATGTGAGGACAGTGAAGGCTGTACCATCTTTTGCTATGTGACCGTGTCCTGGGGTTCCTTCTCAAGCAAGCAGTGACTGAAGTCCTTAGAAACACACCCTACTGAGGCACTCAAAACTTAGCATAATATGAGGGTTTGCTGCAGCAATGGCTTCCCATATGTTCAGTTTGGGAATGCTCTTAAAGTACCCACTTAAGGTGCAAGCTAAGTGTGTGGCTCTAAACAGGGCTTTAAAAATAATGGCTAGAATCTGCAGGCCTTAAGAACACTAGTATAAAGAGAATTTTTTTTCTCCCATTGATTTCAGAAAGCTGTGATTTAGCATCTATAAGTAGCTATCAAGGAAATACATTGCAGAGTAAATGCATTGCAGGACGTCTAAGGATTGCAGTGCCTAATTTACAGGAAGGATTTGGCTTAATCTGAGCAACAGGCAAACCTCACAGGACTCACTTGAGAGTAGCTAAGATTTGGGTATTCTGTTTCTGAACATGTCTTCCAATTATTGTCACAGTCTAGTAGAGGGTGTATGAGGCTTTTACAGTTTATTGGAAAATAACAATACTTACTAATCCTATTCAGTGCGGCAGAAGTATAGGAAAAATACAGCAGCACCATGCCAAAGCAAAGGTACAAAAATGTTCAAGGTGTTACTAGATATATGTGTATATATATATTTAAAGGCTGTCTAGACAGAGGTATACTATGTGATTTTCTTTGACTATGCTGATGTAAAACAAGCAAAAAGATTTATGCAATTGACAAAATTAGAAATAGATCTAATGAGGCATAAAGCAGATTTTAAGATGCGAATGAAGGTACTTACTGCTATCAGTGTATAGAGCCATATTTATTACAAAAATCTGGTAGTGATTACCTGTAAATTTCAAATTATGTGGTACCACCAGGTTTGGAATAGCAAGTCTTACATGTTTGCTTTACTGATTCATTTCCCTTGAGGCACAAACAACTTTGTAATTGTATCATGATATTATTTGTATTCCACATTCTATCTGCTAAGTATCTTTTTTACAGTCTAAAGGTAATGGCCTACCTGAACCTTATGTCTCTAGAAGTGGTTTTTTGAGCTTTCTACATAAATCTTAATTTTTCAATGTCAGCCCCAAAATGAAGTCTTATTAACATACAGTTTTGTTGAATGCTGTTATGAAGTGTATTGGAGAGCCTACAACTTTACAATGTGTCAAGCTTTACCAAACTGGCATTTTATTCTTGGAATTGTAATAGAAATTGAAACTCACCTTTCAGTTACAATGGTTTGGCAACTGTTTGGTTTTTTCTCATGTTTGATTTTTTTTTACCTGACAGATGTCTGGTCAAATAAGCAGTATTAGCTGATGTCTAAACCCTCTTTAATTTCTGCATTAAAACGGAGCAAATTGGCACTTGTAAATCCTGACTGGCTGCTGCCTTCTTTTTTTCTGCAGTGACTCCAAATTTATCGTGATGGAGGTGGGAGCTAAATCTGATCAACAAAGCTTATGGCATGTACAAAGCAGCATTGTGATGGTTGAATGCAGTATGTGTTGTGATAGGTGTTCTACTAATATCTACTGGGTGATTGCCTTTTGGACAGTAATTTTCTGGGGAGCTGAGATGATCAGTATAGATGGGAGAGATACCTGATGTAGTAATGGAGGGTATTGAGGGTTAATTTTCAAAACTGTTGATAACTCAGCAAATCCTATAGGGAATCACTAGAAAATGCTGTGTAATTAACATTTCTGAAAATCTAATGCTGTCCATCACTGGCTGATTTCAGTTGTGATCATCATGCCTTTGTGGGAAGATATTATTTCCAGCCTAGATACCACATTAGGTGAGAGATCTGAGTCTCTTAGAGCTCCAGAATATTATAATACTGAGCTTTTCATCTATGAATGAAGTATTTCTTGGACATTGATTCCCAGGCTATTTGCCAAGCTTCTCATGTTAGGCTCAGCTCGGAAATGTGTTTCAAGCCATTACTGTTCTTTGCCTGATGATTTGCTGAGATTGCAGGGCTGCTGCTGTTGCTGCCTTCTAATCATCTGCAGAACCTGCAAGCATCCAGCAGAGCTTATCAGCTTGGCCTCCACACTTCATTTGAAGCATGCTTGTGCTTCAGTGGCTGCATACTTCTTCTCTAGAAAGTCCTTGTATACAAGGAACTTGTCTCAGAGTCAGTCTGTCTCTTTTATACCCCTGTTCATGCTGGGCAGTTGGAAATGCAGTCTGGTTGCTTGCATTATGTGTGTTCAGCTGAAAAAAAAAAGAGACGTTCCTACCTGAATTTAGTTGTCTCATTTGCTGAAGAGGTACAAGAATTGCCATTGTACTTTTTTGCAATCTGTCTTTGCTCTTCTCCACACTGGACTGTACAACCTAAAATGAATAGCACCAGGATTGTAAATGCAACCTAACAATAACGAAAATGTATCATCATTACAACTAACCATAGGCAAGTGTTGTAGTATGGCGATGGGATGAACTCCCTTGAAGAACACATGCTTTGGAGAAATTTAAGTGATAACACTGTCAACATAGGTAAGGTTATTAGTTATACTCAGTATTGTGATTTTGTAGTGCCAAAATGTAGGAAAAGGCAATATACTGATAGTGACCTTTTACAGCACGCACTGTCCTCATCTAAAGTTAAATCCCATGTTTTCTAATTACACCTAATAGGCAGGTAGACAGCTCATTGGTCTTTGTAGCCCTCAAATAGCTTTTTAAGTATTGATGTATCTTGACTCACCCAGTCTGAGATGTTTTGGTTCAAAAAAGAAACTACTTCCCAAAGCAGGCATGGAGTACGCTGTACTTCAGTCTTGCTCCTGCTTATTCCTGTTGACAGGCACCAAGAATAGAACAATTTCCCTGCTACTGTGCAAGAAGGGAAGTGGTTTTTTTTCTCAAGTAGCCTGAGTACTGGAATGAAATATCATTAACTTTCCTTTGGTTGATTGATGAAGATGAAAAGATTTGTGGTCCTTATGTCCAGAGGGCCAGAAATCTTTCGGCCCTCTGGACTTAAAGGCCAGAAAATTTATTTAATGTTAAAAGTAAATTTAAATTCTTTTTCTTGTGTTAAGTTTTGTCTGGATTTGTTCTTCCTTCAGTCAGTGCTTCCAGAATCCAAGTTATCTTTGATCTTTTCTCCTTGCTGTGAACCTGCACAAGTCCAGAGTTCAGTGTGTTCAATTTTCAGGTCTTAACCTTTAATGATGCCCATCTAAATAACTCCATAAACTTGGTGTAGCTGTGCCAAATTATATCATCTGATAGCCTAACCTGATAGTCTTATTAAAACATCAGAAGGAAAGAAATTGCATCATAATCTGTATCATTTATTATAAACTACCCACCAGATTGTAGCATAATCCGAAGACAGAAGAACTGCTCAGGGTGAGATTATGAACTAATGACAGCTCTTGAGTCCCCATTACTCTCTAGCCTTGAGATGCTGTAGAGCGTGATATGGTAGGGAACCCAGGCATGGTACGAGCACCTATTGAGATCACCTGCATCAGTCAGGTTCTGCTCCACCACAGAAGAGAGCTGTTGACCAACCCCTTTTTTAACTGGCGTTAAGGTGGTCCCTGTGACAATAATAAGTTGTAGCAACCTATAATCTGTCCAAGGGTGAGGTAGTTATATTGCTTACTGTGTATTTTTTTTTTTCTGGCTATGCAGTTAATCGAATAAGAGATGTAATCGAATAAGTAGGAAGTAGGAAGTCAGAAACTGTGGAGAAAAAGAGGCCTAAAGTCCCGACTAGATATGGCATAATTAACATAAAATTATCCTGCTGTTTGAGACAGTCCGTCAATCAATATTGTGCATCTAACAGTTGCAATGGTAAAATGTGTAGGAAAAAATAGGAACGGTACAAACTTTTAAAACACTTTTGCTCTAATGTTCTTCTGATGACAGCTACTTTCAGTTCAAGTAATTTCCCCTGCTTGGTGTAGTTGTGTATCTAAAAATCTTCTTGGATGTTGATTCCAAAATCTGGTATAGTTTCTTGAAACATTATATAGTTTTTGCACTCACAATGTCTTTTGGCAAGACATTGCATTGATACCTGTGTCCTCTTGTTTATTTCTAATCTGACTCCCAGTAGCTTAGTTGAGCTTTCTTTGAGGCGCTTTAGTGCTTGCTCTGAAAAAAGCTGTAGGGAGTCCATCCACACCCCCTCTCCTTATCATGCATGATTTTACAGACTTCTAGAGTGTCTTCCTTAAGATTGCTCTTTTCCAGAATGAAGGGCCTCAGTCTATGCAGTGATTCCTATATAGCTATCATAGCAAGGCTGTTATGGTGTTTGTTGCCCTCCTCTGAACCCATTTGTGGTCCAATTTATCTCTTTGGAAGTGAGGCAAGAGTGAGTTCAAGATGTGGATAGAGCATGGACTGATATGTTCAAATAGTTTTGTGGGTTTTTTTCTTAGTCTCTATTCCTTTCCTAATGGAATGTAATGTTTGCTTTATTTCTTGGCTTTTACAAGATATTGAGCTGATATTTTCAAGGAACTTTCTGTTGCAAACCCAAGATGTCATTGCTAACTGGTATAAGTCAATTCAGAGCCCTATTTGTGAAACTAGTTTTAACCCATGGATATTGCTTTATATTTATTCACGTTGAAAGCCATTTGCCGTTGTTCAGGCTCCTACTCTCATAAAGCTTTTCTACAATTTCTCACTGCTTATTTCTTTTTCCAGGCTGCTTAAGATAGTGTTGTACAGAGCAGACTCTGCAAAACCCCTTCAGTGACTTTTTTTTCAGCAGTGCAGGATCTCCTCCTGTTGTTTCCCATTGTTCAACCAATTATTTCTCCACCCCAGGACCAGTTGCTTTATCCAAAATGTGTCACATGATGTTACTGAGTGACTGCCATTGCTTCTTCCCTTCTCTCCCTGTTTACACTGAGTCTGTAAACTGTCAAGGGAGATTTTGAATTCCTTGCCAGCAAACAAGCCAACCAGAATACTTTTATTATCTTCATCTTAATCCCCTCCCAAATAAAGCCCCTGGAAATACAGCCAACTTTCCTTTTACTGCTACTGATCTTTGGTGAGAGACCTCAAAGGGAGTCACCATCCTGGAAAGGCTTGTAGCATATGATTAAAAGAACATACTTGGTAACGAAATATATTTGTGCTATCTGCTAACACTTTTAAATTAAAGTAAACCAAACAAAATGTTTTTCCTAAGAATGAATTTAAATTTAAAATCTTTCAACACAGAATTGAATCATCCCTTTATGTATTGATTGTTAATATCCCAGATCAAGTATTGAATGATGAAGCAGTATTTAAAAGTGGTATTCTTCTGTTTTTCAGCTTGGTATCCTATACACTGTATTTTCTTTTTCTCCATTTTTTTATTGTGATATTGAGATTGAGTCTGCTAGAGTGGGGATTCAGTCTCTGTTTCATTAATCCCCCTACTGGTAACAACTGTTATCTGATCTAAAAATTGACTTCCATGATCATGCTGCTTCATCTGGAAAATTGTTTAGGGTATAAATCTCTGCACAGATTAGTGTGTCTCATTCCCTCAAGAGGAATTACATTTTGCCCTTTATAATGTTAACTCTTTGGCCTCAAGAACTTTGTTGATTTTATTATTGATAATCATGTTTGATATGATGTATTTTACAGAATATTGGCTTATTTGCTAGCTAATTTGGCACCAAATCTAGCCAGGCCAGCTGATTACGTGTTTTTCTGTGGACATTGCCAAAATATAGGAGGTGGTAGAGTAGGAACACTCCTCCCTTCCTCTTTGAGGAAGTCTGATTTGGGTGTGGTTTTTTCAGTTTTGCATTTTATTATTATTTCTGGTATTCTTCAGTCTTAGAAGATGTCCTGTAATTGTGATATGCTTTTGTAGCAAAAAAAAAATTGCTGATGAAGTTAATATAAAGAAATAGGGAAAATTTTGCTTTGCATTTGAAAGTCACATTTTCCATGCTGTCTTAAGTAGTGGCCATAGATAAATATTTGGAAAATAACCAGGACAATGCACTCATTTTTAAATCCAAGATGTGCATTCAGGAAGAATTAAAAGTCAGTTACAATCCTGACATATTTGTTACTCACCTTCATTGCATACTGCAGTAATGCAGAGTTCTGCGCATTTTGTTATTTGGCAGACTTAACAATCTATTCTACATTTGTGCTTGAGTTTCTAACAGCTCATTTTCATTCTATTGTGTGCCATTAAATATTTCCATCTTATTCAGTGAAAGCACGCCTCTGTTTTTAGGCTTCCTGTATCATCCTCCATTCAAAGACACTTTCTGTCTATAGATGAGCAGGAAAATTTTGGCTGGAAAGGTAGCAATGTCATGAAGAAACATTGCAAAAAATGTGCAAAGTCAACTGTTTCATTCTGCAGTGCTTAATCTAAAGAAGTAAGGTTATATAGTTTCTTTGAAACTGTTTTGGCCAGATTTTTCATTCCAAGGTGTTCTGTTCTTTGCTTATACACGCTAGTATGTTCTTTAACCGTTTATGTTCAGAGGTGGGAGTAAGAGTGTAAAGTAAACAGGACAGTAACACAATCACTGTTGGTAGAAATGAAGAACGAGAAAGGCAAACTGTCAAAATGTGTAAATTATTGCAGCTTTGCTTGAGGTCTGAAATTTGGACCTAAAGCGAATCTGCTTCCTATATTATTGAGCAGCTAAATACCTAACTGTGAACTAGATGGAGTTTACTTTTGTCATTGGTGAACAAGCCTGTGCTTTGCGTCTTTTCACTCGTGCTATGTGTTACTGGTTGTCAGGAGTGGACAGCTTCTTGAAGCTATTGGGGATTGCTGCTAATTATTTGTAATACTTTTGTATGAGAATATGCAGTCATTAATGAGGATCTTGTTATGCTAGGCACTATGCAGCCATACAGTAAGGTAAATCTGTATCCCAGAGAAACAATGAAAATAGAAAAGGGGAAGTTTGGCAAAAGGTAAAAGGACTATAGTTTTTAAAGGAAAATGTAAAAATCATAAGTTGTGTAGTATGGCTACTGTCTGTAGCCACACACTCTTATTTGTTTATGGTATTATGTGAGCACCTCAGTCTGCAACAGATGCATCCTCACTAACATCTTTTGATTGAGGGAAGTTTCATTATCTTCATTGTCAGAAAGTGACAACAAGAATTAAATTACTTGCCTGCATTTGGATTGATAATATGAGTAAGGAATTGTTCTGGACTGACCTCTCTATGCCAAGACATCCTGGGTCTTGATATCTCACCCAGACCAATGACTGCTCTTCCTTTTTACGACATCACTGACGTACCTTTTGATATCCATGCTTTGTGATAAACTGATGTTGCATCTTGGGTACAAAACATTAAGATCAGCAAAATACCAGTCCTTGTGGAGATAGAGATTCAATACATTTGGCACTAAACACAGACAGTTTTCACAGTCGCTATCTGAATCTGGCAATGCCATGTAATTCCATAGAGTTCTGTGATAATAACAAAATATGCATTTTATTTGCGCTATCACATCACATTATTATTTGCCTCAACTTCCAGAGCTGGTATCAGGAGAGTAGACAATTTTGAAAAATTGCATTTGCAGACGTGACTGATCCATTTGGTGATGGAATAAATGGGAAGATGATTACTTTTACTGAGCTACTAGGACCTTTTTTTTTCCTCTCTACAAACTTTTTCATTGCTGCTTTCCTAGTGCGGCTGGTATTACCAATGTCAGCAAAAGATGTCTGATTATATTAACTGAAGCCATTAGAAACTTGCTGTCTGTATGTGTCTGGTATTTTTCTATCTACTCAATAGTCACAGAAGGATAAAATGTTTAAGGCCCAGATGATTTGTCTTTTTAAGGAGGAAGTTTGCATGCTTCAGGTTTTATAATTTATGCCTTTCCATCCCCTTTGTGTATTTTTTTTAATCATAAGAAAGATTAGCAGATCCCTCGACTCCCTTAGACAGTAGTTAATTACTTCTGTTCAGCTTCTTTCTACCCTTCAGTGTTTCTCTCTTCTTGCTATTAATATGCACAGCAAAAATCTATTTCTTTGGACAAGTATTTTAAAATAACTTATTTACTTTAACATATATTTTATATGTAACTATATTCTTTTAATATAGTATGAATGATGAGTGATTTCATAATAAGAAAATAATGAGAAAGGCTTACTAAAAAGTTGCATTTAGTAATAAATTTTGTATTTACTGAGTTGCTAGAAGCAGTATGCTAGCCACAAAGAAGTCTGAGATTCTCCCAGAGTATAATTATTGGGTTTACCCTTTTTGTTGTTTTGACTGTGACTGACAAATACAATGCCTTTAGCATCATATGCTTTATCTCATGTTAAAGGTGTCCAAATAAACTGTTGAGAGCGCTTCAACTTGAGGTGACATGGCTGACACATGATAAATAGGTTGTGTGAATAAGGTAAGATGGGAGTCAAGCTGGCCTGAAAAAGTAAGGGCACTATGAGAGATCTTTGAGCTGGACATGCAGTATTCCATCCTTTACATGTTGTGCTCTTATGGACCAACAGGACTCCTCCACAAACTCCTGCTGTAACAGAGAATGCTTCATGGTACGTCTCCTTAATCTGTGAATTGTTCCTGCAGGGGCTTGAACTGAGAAACTGTGAACGGGAAGAAGCCAATAAAAGCATGATAATTGAGTTGTAGTGGTTAAAAATTATTTCATGTTATGGTTGGACAACTGTGACTGTCAAAGTGTGTAAGAAATATGGATATACCACTAACTCTGGAATGACAGAATTCTCACTTGATATCTGATTTTTGTATAAACCTAAATTCAATGACAGGTCTAAATTTTTGGGCAGAGAAAGCTTTTAGACTTAGTCTCGCTATTATACTTGTCTAGCCCCCTTTCAGAATGTTCAGTTTTTAGTTAGAAAGAATAATCTGTTTGGGAGTTATCATTAGTAAAATTATGACCAATAGGAGTACATCTAGATGAGAGCTTTCATATTTATCATACAATTTTTTCTGCTATGGCCCTGATGATAATAAGTCTGCAATAAATCTTAAGCTTGCAGTTGTTGCAGATGCTAATGTGTTTTACTGTTAAGGCATGAAAGACAGAAAAAGCTTCCTTGGAGAAATTTGTATTTTATTTAGCCTCTACATTTCCACTATGAGACAGAAAAAAATGCAATATAGACTGCTGTTAAAGTCCTGTTTTAAACTACTTGGAATACATGATAGACTGAAAGAAAATTGTGATATATTTTTCTCATGTGCTGATTGAAAAGCAAACCAGACTTTCCAGATTTTCTTCTATTTGACTTCAGTGTTGAGTTTTCCTATTGAAATGGGAAGGCCCAATTCAACTTTACAAAATGGAATGGAAGCCAAGATATATATATCTTGAGTAATTCATAGCCAATTTATTGAAAAACTTCCACTCTTGAAACTTACTGGAAGAACTCTGAAATATGGAACACAGTTTTGACAAAAAAGGGATCATGAGAGCAACAAATCTGTTTGTTTGTCATCTGCATAGCAATACTTAGTCACTGAGTAATATAGTCAGGGAGTGCAATGATATAGAACAGTGCATGGCCAAGAATGAAGTCCTGTGGGACATCAGCTCTAAGTGAAAAAGGACTTGATTAAAGATAGCTGTATTAAATAACAAGTGAATGGTCAGACAAAAATAATGTTAGCCAACACAACATGTTAGCTTTAGTAATACACCTAAAGTACAATGAATAAGCAATGGTGATTGTGAGTATTCAAAATAGAAGACTGGCAGCATTTCATTAGACCAGATATTAAACTGTATTTACAAACACATGTACCTTAACTACTTCAGATGATTAACCAAATGACACCATGCAGTGGATGTCTCCAGTAGGCAGTTATAAATCCACTCTGGCCTTGAAAAAAGCAAGTTCTAACTTTTGGTAGTGCTGGCAATACAATAAGCACCCGGGGAATAAGTTAGTTGAACAGATCTTCACCAGCCATTGTAACGATAATGACAAAAAAGGCATGCAAAGGTACAACTGGAAATACTGCGGGTGAAGGACTGAAAAGCAGAGAAAGTAGCCTTACTAAAGGAGTAGTGGTATAGGTTTTTATTTAGGTGACTCAGTAGAAAACTAGGTAGATAATTCATTCCTTGAGATACAATATGAGATTGATGATTTAATTTTTTGTTAAGTTTCTTTGGTTAATTTTAATGTTAGGAAAACATAGCAAGATGTGGGAAACATGGTTCTAGTAATCCCAAGATTCAGCAGTCCATTGTTCTTCACTTTTTTTTTATCATACAACAGGAATCAGCTGGTCCTGTTTTCCCTACTTTATTTACTCTACATTAGTCTTTATTAAAATTATTTCAATTTTCTATCATGGGGTGATTTTTAGGGCTTTAAAAAATTTTTAATTTTCTGATTCCTCTGCATTGGATATCACTTCATGAATAGCACAACTTTCCAATATATTTTTGTTCAAATATGCAAAGGTCATATTCTTCATCTGGTCTTTTCTCTCAAATTATCTGACTGTTTTTATTTGCAGTCTGTGTAGTCATATGAGCCTGAGCTGGAAACAACCAATTAGATCAGACTGTCCTTTCTCTTTCCAGTGTGGAATATAGTCCCCCAGACAGAGGACACATGCTTGATTTTGGCCAAAAGCTGAGAAGAAGCCTCCTGATCCTCACCCACTGAAATTTAAACTCTCATCTGTTATTAATCTATTTTCAGCAAATGATTACCAGAACATCTGCTCATGCCCAGTGAATTTTTACTTCCTTCTCTTAAAGCTGACTTCCCCAGTGGACTGATGAAAGAGTCATTCTGCAGATCATTCTGCTCCTTCAAATAACATCAGTGCACTAAAGAAATGTTAGCTAAAAGTGAAGTAGTGATCTTTGTAGTTCATGTTGCAGCTATTAGGGATATAACAGCAAAATAATTACAGTAAGAATAGTAGGATTTCCATCTAACAATTTATTTTATTTTTAAATCAGAAAGCATTACGAAACATTCAGTAAATACATGTTTGGTGTTTACATGAACTTGTAAGCATGTATACACTTTGAAAACGTTAAATATTGGTTCTAAAATGCTGATGGCAATGTGATATGATACAGCTATAGGAGAGAAGAGCCTTTTCTGGGGTAAATGTACCACAACAGTCTTATATTTAGATATACATTTAGACTGTGAATCTGTTTAGAAATTTTCTTAAAGCTTTTGAGAAAGACAATTTTCTTGGAGTCAATTTCCAGCAGATGTTAAGTTTCCATGGGTATGGCATGTGCTCCCAGCTTTGTAGTTATGCTTCTAGTTGATTGAAATTAATTTATAGTGATATCAAGCTATGTTTATTAGCATTTTTTCTCTAGACATGTACAACTTTTTGTACATAGGCTGCTACTCAAAGATGAGACAGCTGAGTTTTGTAGTTAAGCCAGCTACGTAACCCAGCTATGTTTCTCATCAAGCTGGACACCTTGCTTCAGTTTTCTTGTCTCACTTCTAAATTTCAGGATATATGAGGAGGATATAGGAGGAGGGAATCAAAGAGGTTCATGCTCCCCTGAAGGGAGAGGACTGTCCTGATCCTTACACATATGTAGGAGGGAAAATGCAAAGTGACAATATGCCCCAGCACTATAGGCCAGCATGTACACAGCTACACAAAGATCATTAATCTTAGCATTAATGAGGCCTTTAAAGTTTCCCCTTCTCCACTTCCATGTCCTTCCCCAAATATGTCCTCATATCCTCTTTCTAATCTCCATCCCAAATTTATTCTATTTGTTTTCACAGTATGCATTCCTCTGCATAATTTACAGATAGAATTTATTTTTGTGCATTGAGAAAAATTCTGTATCAACATGCCTGCATTTAGTTTTCATGGTTTTGTCAGCGGTGCTGCTTTCTGATCTTAGAATGCCTTTGTGTAGCTCAGATGTGCTATCAAGGCAGAACCTTCTCAACACTGCAGATCACAGCAAATTGGCTGTGTGAGGCTCTCTTGTATAGCCTTCTACCTCTGCACAGTGTAGCCAGTTATTTACATAAACGTTAGACTTGTGTCTCTCTGCAGAAGTTAAATTTGAATGTTTTGTTTAAGGCTGTTACTCCTGCTGCAGATATTTAGGGCACTAAATGTTGGGCCTGTTCCTCTGTATGGAGCTACTAATCGGATGGAGTGTCCAGGACATAGTCAGACAAAACTGAAAATGGGAGCCTAAAGGAAAGTTCACCCAGAGATGAAGAAACTTGCTAATTAAGTCAGATTACTTACAAAATTGCTGAGTGTGGAAGCTGTAACATGGGGGTTTCTGGTTCACATGATTGCAAAATCTGAAATTGTAGACTTCTGTATTCAAGGTTCATACACAGCTACACTTCAGGCAGCAGATTAGTCCATTTTAGAGAATTAGAAGATTCAGCTTTTAAGGAAAGGTCACTTTTAAGCCCAGATGTAACAGCAATTAGTTATTCACTGTGATTGACTACTATTGCATGACTTGGAGCTGACATCATGAAACCTTTTTACTGTACTCTGTTCAATGATATTGAAATACATTGTTTTCACTATTTAATGTTTCAGAATAAGAGCCAAGGATTGAGTTTTGTCCGTATACATGCACCCTGGCAAGTACTTACTCGAGAAGCGGAACTCCTTAAAATAAAAATGCCCACTAAAAAGGTAATTATCTTCTATTTTCTATCAACTAGTTGTATGACTAGAGGAGGGGGGATCACATTGATAGTTAAATGTACAGAAACCCATGGACTTGCTTTATTTCTAAATCAGAGCAAATGAAGGCTTATTCTTTCACATTATTAATGATTTTGAGATTATTTAGGATACAGAATCATATTTAAGATGAGATTTTCAAAGGCGTTTTCAAAGGCCTCAGAGGCAGCTGGCTGATAGTCTGTGTTCAGAAGAGTGATGACAGAGGTGAGTTTTAAGGAGGGCTTTGAAAGCTGAGAAGGCAGTAGCTAGTTGGATTTTTGTCAAGTCACTTACCTCAACGGTGAGGTGCAGTATTGGAGATATTATGCTAGCTGGTCATTACCTTAAGATTTCACTAAATTCTCAGGATGACAAGAGAGTCTGTTTTGGTGGTATTACATGAATTCAGACTTGCTTAATGTCATTAAAACTTTTGCTCACTATCTTCTTTACAATCTTTACAGTCCACTTTCAGCAATGTTGCTGGCAAGCATTGTAAATTCTGAGTAGCAGACCTCAAAATTCATGGCCCTGAAATGATTTAGCATATTGGCTAAGAACTTCCATTGAAATCAATGGAACTGCCTTGTACTTTCAGTTAGAGATACTCAGTTGCGTTACTGAGCACTTATTTCATAGCATTGTCATCAGACTTTAAGGACAGACTAATTTTATTTTCTTCCACTGGGTTGTTTGGTTTTTATTTGTGATTGTTGGCCTTTTTTTTCATAGCCCAGTGCCGGCTTCGGTGTTATTCACCTGTCCTGGTGTTACAATCTGCACTGTTAGAACTGTAGCTAATCCAGTCTTGGATACTCTTACTGTCTTGTGTTTGTATCACAGGAAAAAAAAACCAAACAACAACCCACAAACCCAAATCTGGTTACTTCTCATCAGCCTTTGAAAACGATCATGTTTTGGTATGTTTTGAACAGCTGCAGTACCTCTGTTCTTTCTGGCATATTGATGGATGTTTAGGTCCTTTCCAGAAATGGACCTATATATTCAACTTCAGTCTTTTATCCCTTCCCACCTTCATTTCCTTTGTGCATTTTTAGTGCCTGCTCATTTCTCCCTCCTTCCTTCTTGGGAATTTTTCCGCCCTTGCTTTTTACAGATATACTGAAGCAAATTTTACATTCTTTTGATGAATATTGGTGTTCTATTCTGAACTAAGGTCTGTCCTGGAGCTGATAGTCTCCAATGACTGCCCTAGTCATTCACGAACAGTTCTGCATTCCATATTCTTCTCTGAATGGAAAAAAAAAGTGCACTGTATATCATAAGACCCTAAAGACACAGACTTATTTGGTATAAAAGACACCTAAAGATATTAACAAATTATTTCATTTAAGCACTATACATTATCTATGGCATCCTCTCTTTTGAAGCAGCTGATTTCAATGAGCATATCAGGTCTGTGCACATTTAATGTTGAATGAGGTTTCCTTATAGCAGACATTTATTGAGTAGTAAGATAAATATTCTACGAGTAAATGAACATGCAGTCATTGGTTAGGGAGTTATGAAAACAACATTTAGGTTTGTACTTTCAATTTATTTTGGTCTGTAGAGAAAGACAAAACTGAAATTTGCCTACCATCAAGGAAAAAAGACCTCAATTTTCCTGAAAATCCATCCTAGGATAATAAGTTGTTTTCTATAACTTAAAAGCAATATAACATTTTTAAAGAGAAGATTGCTGACAACTTTCGTTGACTACATTACTTTTCTATTATCTCAACTGCAGAAATAGAGCACTACCAGAAAGCAAGAATGACAGGAAAATTATGTTCATGTCTTACATTTTTTTTTGCAGTTAAGGACAGCTGAAAAAGGAATTTCCTGTGAAGAAAACAAAAATCCGTTTTGAAAAACTGAAATTTTGTATTTTGGGGATTTGGCAATACAAACTGAAATATTCAGCCAGTAACCACTAAAAAAAATTCCATTTTTGTTCAGAAAGACAAAACATTGTTCTCAAGACAAATTAGGTATTTTGTGTGATGTTATTTTTATTTATTCAAACACCCAATGAAACCATAAACAAAGCATTTCCAGTGGAAAGTATTCATCCGCCTTTAAACATGAGGAATTGGTTGCAAAAACTCTTTTTTTTTTTAATCTAAATGTTCAGTCTTAAATCATCTCTTGGGACAAATACATTCTGAGAAGGGGTATTCTTTGAGCAATTTTGTCAATATGATTACTTCTGGGTATGAAAATACAGCTATTTTTGAAGAGTGAGACTGGGCCATTGTCCTGGGTTCAGCAGTAGCAGTCCTTTTTCTCCTTCTTAGTAGCTGGTGCAGTGCTGTGGTTTTGACTTTCAGCCTGGGAACAGTGCTGATAACACCGATG
>WYDI02022505.1:57244-81528 GCA_009867235.2 Psittacus erithacus | reverse complement strand
CAACCCCCCTGCCATGGGCAGGGACACCTCCCACTAAACCATGTCACCCAAGGCTCTGTCCAACCTGGCCTTGAACAAGGCCAACCTAATAGGTTTGTAGCGCAAGACACATGCTGAACAGCTCAGCAGTGTCAAAGCTGGAAACATGGAGCATGTAGAGAAGACTTCAGGAGCATCAGGAACATTTTAACATTAGGCAGACTACATTTGATATGCAGAGCAAAGTGGTTCTGCACATATGTGATTGCAAAGACTTATATATTCTTATCTAGAAAATATATAACTTCACACTTCTAGCATGTCCAAGCACCACCAACTTCCAAATCTAGAACACAAAGCAGCAGGGTGTTTGCAGAAGAGAAATCTTGGGTATATTAATTTGGGCTTTGCAAATTAATACCTAAACTGCTCAATAAAATTCTAGATACTACAGATACACAGAGAACCTAGTGATGGCATGAAGGCTAGGAGATAGAAAATGAGGACAAAGCTCTGCATAGGTCCTTTTCAGCCCTAATCATTCTATAATTCTATTACTCTATACCTTGGGTCAATCATTCCAAACTCTCACCGTTCAGCTTCTGGTTTTATCATATGGCAGTTTTGCATGTGGGCATTACCTGTGCAGCTGAGCACAGCTGGACTTGAACTTGTCTGAATTCATTCCCATTCAACTGCAGGCATAAACCCTATGGAGACCACGAATTCTATCATGAATTTTGTACAAATTTCTCTATATAAGTAATTTTACATTTTTACAAAAGGAGGCTTTCAACATCCTTTGCCAGGCAGCTATTAAAATTTCATGGGTGTATGAGATAACCACATTTTACGACCCCTTAACTAATTATTGTGCCATTACTACCCCTGGTGCTTTCTACATTTCTGACCACAGACTGTATGTACATACCTCTCTTCACATGATATCAGACTGAATATGACTTTCCTTTCATACCCATTTTCATTTAAATCTGATCTGTCCCTTTTTTTGAATTCTGAGCTGGTTTTCATAAAAATCTTATCTACAATCAAAGTTCTGATTCTCTTTAATGCTCTGGGGTATGGCCTTATCTCATGCTATTATTAAAAATGGAAAGCTCTTTTATACAGGTATATTTCTGACCTCTGCTCTTCTCTATTTGGAACAAAACCTGTAGCAGCATGGCCAAGAATAGAAGCAGCATCACTCAGCTCCCAATTCTATACTTTAAGCACTAGATGATGCTTCCTGTGAGTATATAAAATTTCATTTAATGCAAAACTCTCACTATGTTTGCTTCCGCTTATGATATGTTAATATTACTTTTTACATCCTGCCTCCCTTGTCCTCCTGGGCTTAACAGATTTCCAAGAGCCATTACAACAGTGTAGGAAGGTTTATGTCCTCCAGCCTGTATGTGAAAGGTTCCCTTCAAACTGCTGGAGATAGTTATTAAACCACAGTCAGCCCTGTTTGAACAAAGGACTCCAAGACTGTCTGTGAACAAAACTTCTGAAAATGCAGCTGTTTAGGAAACAAGCAGAAACCTTTTAAGGATTTTACTACCAGCCAGGCATTTGTATTACCCAAGAGTTCAGCACCTTCAACACATGATGAAATGTCCAGAAGTCCTTTTTTGCAGCCACATGTATAAATTGGAGTGTGTGCCACTTAAACTGAGGGCACTATATTTGTTTAAAATAATGTAAAGACTGAGTCAACAGCAGCCAATCATCATTACACCAAAATAAAAACAACACTGTGCTTCTGTAGATAAAGTTACCAGGTAGGTGGATAAAGAGTTACTGTTAGTATATTGTGCTCTGCCAAGAAACGAAGACTACCAAGAAATTAAGAAATAAGCAGAAGTGAAAAAATTGCAAAAGCTTTAATAGTAAAACTACAACCTATCTGTGATCACAACATTTCTGACTATAGGTCACGAAGTTGCTTTCTGAGAGCAGATGGAAGGTAAAAGGAACATGGTATTTTCTATAAAAGCTTGGTTCTATTTAAAAAAATCTTGTCAACCAGAAATGGGGAGGAATGTCTGACTAAGAGCAATCATAACAAGTCATTATCTTCTGACATCATCATTGAAAAATCAAGGCATCACAATGTATTTGACCAGCAGTATGATCATATGTTCATGTCATTTTGATCAGGAATAACATTAACCTGCTAAGCTCCAAATTTGCACATCACTTTAGTATCCAGCTTGTCACTGACTTGGCAAACAGTCACAGTGAATTAAGTACTTGTGCACTGAGAGATGGTCAAAATGGAAATTTCTGTTCTGCAGGAAATCACAACCCTCCAGAATCTGATTATGCTCTAAATCAGAAAGAATGTTACTACTTCAGAATTTCCCACTAAACAAATGTCCTGAAGAGATTCATGAATCTAAAACAAGAGCATTTTGATAATAACAAAACAATTTATTTGCATATGATTGAATGGTTTTAGTTTGACGTAGTAAGCTTTACATCAATTGTACCTAAATGCTATCTAAACCACTTTAGATTACATTTCATGTCACCATAGCAATACATTTAACAATATATAATGTAGAAGTCAGGAAAAGATAAAGAAATTACATTACTAAACCAGAAAATTTTACAAAACTGAAATAATTATTTCTGACAGTTCTCCATGGATACCTGCACCATGTTATTATAAAATCGTAAAATATTGACTACCCTTCATTCACTGGTAAAAAATAAAACAACCCTCCTTTTCCCTGCGCCAGAACTATTCCATTGAAAAACACGATTAGCTTCACTGACACGAGTGGGAGTTTTGACACTGACATCAACGCAGTCAGATCTTTATTCAGTGATTTCAGAAAGACTATTTGTGTATTTGAATACATGCAAACATAAGTCCTGCATTGATCTGGAACCTTAACAACAAAACTTCAAAGAAAATGACCTCGTCTAATCTCAGCTGAGATCATAAAGAAAGACTCTTAAACATAGTGCACAGACTCTCAAACAAGCAAGACCATTGCCTAGACAGATTCTGTAACCATTTTCCATGAATTCACATCATCTGGAACAACAGCAAAAATAGATTATTTCACAATCCGTATGCCCAGTCCATCAATTTTAAAGCGTCTTCAACCACAGGAAAATAGCAACACACTATATTTACCATACACTTAGAAAAAAATTATTACTGTTATTGCATTATTAAATCCAAATACTTATAAATAAGGTATTCATTTCTGACATCAAGGAGATACTGTTCTCAACAGTTAGCATAATAAAACTAAACCATATAGTAACATACACAAAAGGACAATTCACCAAATGTAGGCAAATGTGCCTTAGGCACCATCTATTATGTGCACATCCACCCACAGGGCAGATTGCTATCATCTAGCATTATCAAGAGGCTCTACGTATTTCTCAGGAAACACATACAAACACTCCCAACTAATCATGGTGCTCCGTATATGTTTCTCTGACAGTAAGACACTGACTTCCATCTTGGTTATGTCTGAGAGATAATGATTCCTTTTTGTAGATTCTCTTCTTAAGACCTGCCTAATCCCTTGAGCATGTGCTTTATGACAGATTTGAAAAGCCTCCTCAGGCCCTTTTGTCATGGAACATGCAGACCTATGTTGCCCATTTAGGGGCTGCTTTGCCCATCCAGGACGCCAACACCCTTCTGATTGTACCTTAGAGACTAAAATTCTTTTGGATGTCCATGGGCCTGGAAGCATGCCCACCAGCATGAAACTAAAAATCCTTACATCATCTAAGCCCAAAATAGTCTGAAGTGATATCCCCACTGCTGCAAACGATGAAAGACTAACAATCACCCCCATCTACCTCCAGAACAAACAGCCACTGCCAAACAAAAGGCATCTTCATTTTAAACAATACAGAAGTATATTTAAGAGAAAGTAAGAAACAATATTTCAAGCACGAATCATGCAACACAAATGACTGCAAAATGCCATTGAAATTTTCAGAATAATCACTTAAAAACTTTGTTTTCTTCAAATGAATGTTTTTTTTTGGTACATTAACTTTGTATTTTTGGTATCAGTAGGTGGAATGTATGCTCTAATCTAAACTTCATATGAGTATCAGCCAGAACTTTGCAACTACTTTCATCCAAACAGATGACTGTATTTAATACTGCAGTATAACCTTTCTTAGTCTCCAAAATAAATTTGCAAAAGGAGTGGAATACTCTGAGGATAATTAATGTGACAGGGAGTTTTTTTACCTTGATGTCATTATTTGAAACTAACTAAATTAAATTTGTTTGCTAAGTAACCTGGGGCACCAAATGAAATTGGAGCCCTACTCCCTAGGCACAGAAACATGCTAGGAAAGAAAGCCCTATCATGAAGCTGACTATTCAAGAAGCCAGGGTGTAAGAAAGAAGGGAGCTCTGTAAGCCCTAGTATGACTGGCCCAAGTGCAACTCACCTATTTTCCCAGAGCAAATACATAACAGGGATGGAAACTGAGCAGCGATCTCCCAAGTGCCAAGGTCTGAAGCACAATCCCAGTCATGACTACAGAAGAACCTCCCTTATCCCACTGGATCTATACTTGAACTATGTCAGCCAGATACAAGACAAAACAGTGATGGAGAGCAAATAAGCACCCACTGAAATGCTATTCTGAGGATCAACTGTCTGCATTGACAGATGTGTTGTACAATTTTGACAGTGCAATTCCACTGATGTTCTCTCATCACCATTCAAGTATTGCTGAATATTGCTGGTGAATTTGCCACGTTTTAAAAATGCGAAGGAAGATTAAATACTTTGATCTATTAGTGTTGTACAGATTTTATCCTATGTTTATTATTCCTCTCCATGGACAGGAAAAGCAAGTAACAGTGATGAGAACTAATGGCCTCATAGCACATGCAAAAGTTTCACTAGAAACTTGTGGATAATGGCCAGAAGTCAACTGCAAGGATGATTCCAGGCCAACTAAAGTTCAGTAAACATTCAGCATCTGTGCTTTCCTTTCGGTTTTTATTAAGCCAGAATGAAAGTGTTAAGCACATTACTCTGTACCTCTTTTCCTTTTCTCCTTTCTTTTTTTCTTAAAAAAAGAAGAGTCTCCCTAGAGGTCTCCCAAGGTCTGAATCTACTGCCACATGTAATCACTTTTGGTGTCTTTCCTTCTTCTTTGCAGCAATTTTGCCTGAGCACTCCTGGGACTGGTGCAGTATTACAGATTCATCAATGATTTGCTGCTTACTCTACATTATCCCACAAGTGCTGAGGCAAACAGTTCTTTGCCAGGATCAAACGATGCTCTATATTCGCCTGCAGTTTAAAATCTTGTTAATGTTGACACTTCTGATGAAAGCTCCACAGTGAACCTGGAATGAGTGAAAGCTGCAGGCTTTGGTGACTGCCAAATAAACAGGTACTCAGGGCACAAAGTTTTTCCACGTCCTCCATAGGGGCATCGTCAACTTAGGCATCATCTTTACCAGAAACAATGTCAAATAGGACACCTAACACACCCTATCTGCAGGTGATGTTGCTGATGGGTAGCAGGGTGACTGTGTGGCTAAGCCAGTGTGTCTAAGAAAGAACTTTGCTCTGAAGTCAATTAACTTTAATGGAAAGACTCCAAATTACTTTGATGATCTTTGGACCAAGCTAAGTAAGAACTAATTAGGTCTCCATTCCAAAGGCTAGTTGTCAGAATTGTTCATGGATTTTTGTTTGTTTTTGATACGGGATGACAGGCTCTTTTTTAATTATTTAGAGGGACTGACATCACTTTGAAAGTCATAAGTTGCGAATACAGGTGCCAGTATTTAAAAAAAGACAATTTCAAATAAGACGACAAGTAGAGAAACCTTACACACTGCGCAAATGTGATGATCCACTTAACGGGGACAAAGGAAATACAAACTGCACTTAGTGATACCAGTAACCTAGTTCTGTGGCATTTGCTGTACCCCACAGCCTTGCATGTGTTCAACATGAGTACAACTAGGTTTACTGACTGCAGCTTCCAGTTCTACCAACAAAATCAAGGACCAGAATTCGTCTCACTCCCTCTTCTTAAAACTCCTGACACAGAAGGAAGATTTTATGTCTGAAAAACTTACCACAGGAGAGAAGATACTTGAAGAAAGACAATAATACAGGTTCCTCATGTGGGAGTGATACCACAGCAAATGGCTGAGCAGTCTCGGCACTTTCTAAGATTTATTTATTCTGACAGCAGATCATCACCTGCAAATCAAATTAAGAAATGTTCAAAATCTGAAAGTCACAAATTAGGCCAGGATGAATTATATGATGTCATTTATCTGATGATTTTTACCCTATTTTTTCTTCCTTATAAATTGTCCCAGTAGGCCATGATATTTTTTCTCTGGACTTTCTCTATTACTAAAAATAATTGCTAAATCATTTCTACATCATGGTCAGTAGCCGAGTGCTTTTTTAAATGAAGTTTTCCTTGAAACTGCAGGAAATACTTAAAGTTCAAAGTATAATAAATATAATATGCTCAAATTGTATTTATAGCATACAAGACAGGAAACAGAGATGTAATTCGTCCCTATGAACTGGTCAGACAGCAAAATGATTTAATTTGGAGTGTAGTCCTCAAAAAAAAGATCTAAAATCTGCCTTTGGATACTAGAGTCCAATTCTCTCTGGTGCTAACAAAATGTCAAGCCATATTCTGGCAAAATGTGGACCTGCACCTTTGCTGATGAGCTCTGAAAACCTAGTTATAGGAGAATCTGTGAGATAATGGAAAGGATGAGAGGAAAGACATAGCTCACACCCTCGCGTGGTGCACACAAAGCTCTTCCTGTGGGCAAGGACTGTTCCTCCTGTCTCCCTGATAGGAACTAATCCCCTTGAAATACAAGGGAGGGAAAGAGGATAGTTGTTCTCCTCTCTTCCACCTCACCCTGTCCTCACCAAAGGGCCAAGCTCAAGTGAACTCTAGCACAGAGGTTTTCAAAAGGCTGTCTGCACTTGTGTCAGAGGCCACATCAGCTGAAAAGTGCATCTGCTCCATGTCCCCTTCAAATCTACGCACACTTGTCATCTGCTCTATGTGTGGACATGAACCTCTGGCAAACACATTTTGTCTGAATTGCTGGCCTGCAGAGCTGACTTGTAGCGAACAGTTTATTGCAGAACTATAGGTTAACTGCAGAGTTGTGGTGTACCTGTACAAATCCAAGCTTCAGAAGGAGTGACACTGTTGTCTTGAGCTAAAACTAATGAAGTGGACAAACAACCCTTCTGAAACCCAGTTTCTCAACAGTCTTGTAGGCACACTAAATAAGTTACTCAGCTTTCTAATTAATAGACAGACTATATAAAAGATTTTTGGTTAATAAAAAGAAAAACTGGAATAGCTCACATGCACTAAATACCTGTGCCAACCCCAGCCTAAAGGCTCAATTATGAAGACCTTTGCAACTTGTGTTAAAAACAACAACCGAACTGGCACTAATTTATGCTCAGTCAATCAGAATGACCCATAATGTGGAAGTTTTTAACAAGGTGCCGGCCAACAGTTTTGATCTGTTTTAAAACAAGCCATCCTGATCAGCCTTATAGAGGCCCATGGTTCTAAGCTTAATGACTCTCCAAAGAGGAGGAAGCATAAAAGATTTAGTGACTCAGTAGAGACGAATGCGCAGACCTCTGCAGCCAGCTTGGAAATGACAAACAATTTGTTAATAGAGAAGCTTTATTTTTGTATTATTTGTTGCCAATGAAGTGAAAACAGAGCATTGATTAAGCAATCCAAGCTGAGAACGTTCTATCCAATTTGGAAAGCTTTCAGACCGGCAGCTAGTTTCAAGGCTTTGAAATACAATTTCTGCTTTTTATTCAATGCTTAAAGATACCTATCCTAGAGCCTCAGACCATAATAGCTGTCAAGGTGACACTGTAGTTCACAGATGAATTTCAGTTGTGTGGGCCATGCCACATGCACACCACTTGTGCTTTTTGTCTCTAATGCTAAAAACTGAAAGGATTAACAGAGCCATCAGCAAAAAAGTTCTCTGTACAAGTAGCATATGACTGAAAAATACCCACAGCCCAACATGCTCTTAACTCACCATTACCCTTCTCTTCTGCCTATCAGTTTAAGTCATTTGTATACAAATTCAGACTGAGACTTTCATTTCACGCGCATCATGAGGTTTCTGCTCAGCTCAAATTCTAAGCTCATTTCCTGTGAACTAATGTTACTGAAGTCACCATACCTATTCAATAGTAAATGAGAACTAGGTGTCTAGAGATAATTAAAAATATTTGTGGGGGAGGTTTTTCCCTTTTCAGAGAATAATTCAATTTTCCAAGGGAGCTTTAAATACAAGCTTTTGGCCCTCACAGATATTAAATTTTGAGTGACTCATATTCTCATTCCCTCGTGTAGCTACGTTATTACACTGTATTTCCCTCAATTCATCAGAGAATAGATTATGTCCATAGCCATAAAGCAGAGATAGCAGCACGTCACGGAAGATTAGGTCCAGACAGGAAAACAGGCCCCGAAGTAGAACAGGAGTAAGAAGCATCTAAATTGTAATAGTCAGAAGGTATTACAGGGCCTTTTTGGAATTAAAAATAATATGATTTTGTGGTTGAATATTTGGGTTTTGAGATGGGTTTTGTTTTTATTGAAGTAAACCTGCAAAAAGAACATGTCTTTCACTACAAATCGCCTAATGCACAAATATGAAACTGCTGCAATGAAATGTTTCACCTTAATCAGGTCAGTCTGTTTGGACAGACTGCTGAGTAAATAGCTATGCCGCATTATTGATATTGCAGCTTTCTCTCCAGAGCTAAGAAAAATCAACATAGATATATAAGCTAGGTCAAAAATATGTATTATTTTTAACAAATAAGCATTAAAAGAAATTACATGCTTTCCCAACTAGCGATCTGTACATTTCACACATCTGAAAATTAAGCCAGTTATTTTTGCCTCTTTGGTTTTAAATCAACACCCATCACTATAACGGGCTGTTAACAGAAGGAGTGTCCTCAATGTTAGTAGAATTGCTTTCCTGGGAAGTTCATGGAGGAGTAAAAGTACTAAGGCTAAGACCCTGTTTTCTGAAAATCTTGCCCAGAAAGTCAGCACATATACTGGTAAGGGCAGCTTTTTATTACCATGACTTATCATCCCCATTTAAGCCATTCCCTCCACATTCTTCATAGAAAAGTTTCTAATTGTTTGGATACCAACTTCTTCCCTAAAAAAAACCAAAACCCCAAAATCAGAAAAAGAGATTTGTGTTGGCTGTTTTAGAACAGAGACCAGGGAAAGAACATTACCAGTGGTAAAATTATTTAGATTTTTTTGTTGTTGTTGAGAGGAATTACTGAGCAAAAGATTTGTTGGGTGAGTAACTGCAACACTTGTGCCAGTGGAAACCCTCTTGTAGTGCTCTTTACAACACTGCACTGGTACCTGACAATTCTGTAGGTATTCATAGCCTGAGTACCTTCTTGATCAGAATTTCTTTGAAATTCCTTAATATATCATTATGTGAGCACTTCTATGAGATTTGTTGCTGTTCTTTTGGTAAATATAATATGCATCTTCATTGCCAGCAAGGGAAGTAATAGCTTTGTACATACATGAAATTACACTCTTCAAAACAAAATTTGATTCCCTTTTCTTTCCTATGACCCAGGATCCCACCTTGCTGTGAAGCTGACACAGCGTTAAGTACTGAATCACATCCAGATTTCTCACTCATCATCCCTGAATCTTTCTGACCACACAGGAGTGACACATCGGGTAAGTTTTTTTGGTCAAACTTAGATGCACTGAGATGCTGCTGGAGTAAATGGATGTAGTTATATATGAAAGAGACCTGAAGGGTTGTTTGGGCTTTTTTTATTCCACAGCAAAAAAAAAAAAACAAAACCATAACACTATTCAAAGTAGCTGTGTCCATTAGGTTTAAAAAAAACCCAAAACAACATTCTTTTTTCATGACCTCATTACTTTAAATGTATTTCATAATTTACTTGCAGCAGAAGAAGGATCTGTAAGTAGAAACCACAGGAGAGTCGTAATTCAGGTCACATTTGTGCAGCTCACCAGCTAATCTGAAAATCTAAATGTACAGAGACTCCCTAATATCGTCTCAGAATTGTGTGTCATATTACTTATGAATAGGCTCAATCTAAATAGAAGCTTTTTATGTACCAAAAATATTTTCTACATTGTCATTTACTTCTTTTCTCAGTCATTTCATGCTACTGTTCAAAAATTTGTAAATTAACGGCCAGATCAGGTTTTGACCCATCCACTGCCTTCTCCTTCTAACAGATTAATAGTTAATATATACTCCGCTACTGGATTGGCTAAAAAACACTACATAGAGAGCATACTATGCTTTCTCCTTCTACCAACTACTTTGTCATGTAATGACAGATTATTAAAATAAGTGAAACAGCAAGAAAACAAAATGAAATTTTGTCTCTTTTCATTCCCAATATCTTACTGATATTTCCTTCTACTAATGACTGCAGTGGGTGAAAATAGGAAAAATCTCCCTGCAACTGATAGGGAGAGAGCCAAGGAGACTGGGTTCAGCTACTGGTCATGCCCTAGAGGGTGACACTGGCTTATTTCCCACATTTCACAGTGATCATAGAAAGATGACTGCTTCCTTTGGCCCAAATGTATTGTATGTATTTCAGTTGCAAGTTCATTGGAGCAGTGTCTGCTGTTGAATATGCTTTCCCAGTGTTAAAGCAACACAGCCATGATATAACTTGAGACCAGACAAAAATCCAAGTAATAAGTAGTTACCAAGAAACTCTTTCCATGCAAAAATTTAGCTCTGTGAAAGACCATTTTCCTGCACACGCAGTACAGTACTGGTACATCTCCAAATCACAAGGGTGCCAAATTAAAATCTATTAATACTTAAAAAACAGAAATAAAACCTCAGTCAAGTGGCAAAAAGGCTATTGAAGAAATACTGAGCGTCTGGACAAATCCCTGCATCCCTCAGTTCCCAAGTACTTCTTTTGATACTGCATATGTATCTCTTAAACAGCTTTTAGAGTTCAGCTAAAAAGGCACCATCGTGTTAAAATGCTGCACCTGGTAAAAGTCCTTTCAGGAAGGTAGACCCTGAGCTGCAACCCTCTTCTCATGCAAATAATCTTCACAGCTTTTATTATGACATGAGTAGGATTATTTATATAAGAGAGAAGCAATGCAGGCATAGGAACTTAAGAATTGCACTAATGTAGTAAAGTATAGTAAAATGTCGATAAAAATGGCATTTAATCTCTCTCAAATTATGTCTACTCTGTAGTTTAGACAAAGGACAGTAAACTGAACCAGTAGCTTTTACAAAGCTGCAGCCAGCAACTAGTGGGACACTGTAAGAAGAGATCCCAGGTCTAACCTGAATGAATAATGGTGTCAAAAATCAAGGTACTGGAAATAAGCAGCGTCCACAAACTAGAAATATCAAGAAGTCATAAAGTCTAAACTGCCAAGAATGCAACAACTGAGTTGTAGCTTGCAAAGAACATGAAAATAAATAGTAAAAGGCTCTTTGGTGGTATAAATAAAAAAATAAATAGACAAGGAAAAATGCTGTGCCACTGTGGAGGATAGATGGAGTAGAGATTAAAGACAACACAAAGAAAGGCCTCGAATACGTATTTTGCCACAGTCTTTAATTAGAAGGTTTCAGTTGAATTTAGAGACAATGACAGGGTGAATAACGAGAATGTGAGTATGCAAATAGAAACTACCACAGCTAAAAGCTTGACTCAAAATATTTAAATCCATCAGTCTTGGTGTCTGGTTTATCACTATCTCTGACTTTTAAAATTTTCCAACATGTGTAAAGCTGGTTCAGTGACAAATATTTTTAATAGCACCATCAAGTTAGGAGTGAAACTGTAAAGTAGTAAATATGGTTTCTTTACTGAAATAAATAAATAAATCTGTGAAGAAATATAAGAGGAGAAGGCAGCTGGGAAATGACAAACTATTTCATTTGACCTCATTAGTATGAAACACCTTAAAATACATTTTAAGGGAGACAATATATAAAGACACAGAGAGAAATGAAAAATTGAACAAAATACAGCAAGGGACAACATACAAACTATCCAAGTAATTTTCTTAGACAAGGTAAGGAATTTTCTGAACAGATAAAGTGTAATAGATCTCATCTTTCAGAACCTTAGGAAGGAATTTGGCCCTATGTTATACATTATTAAGAAATCTAAGGACTAAGCAGAAGACTTTTTTGGTGGTTAAAAAACAGCTAAAGAAGTAGTAACAGATAAGTGCCATTAAGGAGGGATGAGTCAAATCAATTTAGATTAACAGTGAAGGTCATCAGGATCCATCCTGGTGCTTCTGCTGTCCTTCCATAGCTCTTGGTCATTGTGATCCAGCTACAAGAGTGCCTGAGCACTCCTATACTGTCAATCCAGAAGAGCAGTGGAACTATACAAATAAAGCAGCTTCAAGCCAAGAGCCACAGAAATGGGGTAAGCAGCAAGGCTATGTGCAAAAAATTCAAATGTCACCTGGAGATGACCAGGTAGAGACAAATGAGGACCATAGTTGCCAATGGGAGGATGACTAAACAGGTAACATGATGAAAAAGGCAAGTGAGACTGCAGGACATGAGGATGGAGATTTTCAGTAGAACCTGGGAGACATCTGTGATCATGCCCAAAGTGCTGGCTGTGCCTCACCTGAAATCCTATATACATTCAATTAAGATGAACTCAAATGGGGAAAAGTGCAGAGTAGGTTCTAAAATGACTGAAGAAATGGAGATCCTCCCTGCAAAGACCCTAACAGAGCTAAATTGTTCAGCCTAGCAATAGAAGAGCTAAGTAAAGACAGAACTGCTGCCTAGAAATGCCTGGAGAAAGACGCCTCCAGGTGAGAGAAGCGTTATTTACGTTAAAGAGCAACAGTGAGGGGGAGGAGGTGGGGAGGCGGGAGCTGAGGGGGGCAGGCAGTATACATGCCACACTTTCCTCTAGGCTATACAGAAGGGACCTAACAATAAGTCTATGAGTTTCTTAAACAGTCACCCAGATAGAAAAGTTAAGGCAAAACTACATGCGGTTGGAAGTATCACATGCCATAATGCTCTTTACAATTGCCTGGACCTGTTGCTTGTGTCTGCTGGTCCTAGAATGTCCTTCAGCTCTTCCATGAATACTGTAGTGGTGATATTTTTACTGCTTTGACATTATTGGTGCCATCTTGGGGGACGTATCCAAAAACATTTACCATTCCATTTTTCACATACAGTCTTCATTACAAAATCCATGTAAAACTAATTACACAGATAAAGGCTTTCGTGATAATGCAGGCTACTTGTAAGTGAAAATAAATAAATAGAAGACTGTAGGGCCCAAGATTACTTGAATAGCTAGGGCTCACACAAACACAATCAACAGGAGCTTTAATTAAGAATAATTAAGTCTTTCATGAAATAAGCCAGGCTAAACTGTGGAATTGTTTTAGAATTGTTATTAGCTGCTCAGATGAAGTTTGGCAGATGGGGTTTCAGGGCTCTAAAGCTGAGAAATTTAAAAGAAATAGTATGTTGCTGTATTTTCAGAACTTGTGGAGAGATGCATTTCTACTGAAGAGAGTGAAGATTTGGCACTTTGAATGAGTAGAGAGGATCTGCCCAAAACACTCCTGTTTGCAGATGATATTTTATTCACTTTGCCTTGGCACAGTCAGTCAACAGAGGAAGTGCAGCAGAAATAACAAAGCTTTTTCTCTATTTGCTGATAACATTTTTAGCACATTTAAGGAGAAATGTGAAGAAGCATGGTAATTTCCACACCCCAGAAAATGTGCTGGACAGAGAAAACATTCGTACTTGCAAAATACAAAACAAAACCCAGGAAAATGTCTCCAAGAAGGGAACGTAAAAAAATAACTCTTAAAATACATCTTAAGAAAGTATATGAAAGAACCTTTCCAGGGCACAGTGCCTGTTTATACCCATTAGGTTTACACGTGTCTGAACACAAATCACTGGATTTATACCAGGGATTAATATAATCCATGTTGTACATCCAAAATAATAGGTTCAAGGGATTAGCCAGGACAACAGTATTTTTATCAAACAGAATTCCTTTGTATCCATCCTCATATTATCAAAAATGTGGCTATCTCCTAATCAGCACATCTCCAACTTTAACCTTTTGTCTTGACTGCAATCTCTTAGATTAGTGGTGATGTTCAGCCTTCTCAAAATCCCTTCTTTCATAAATTGACGATTTCCATGGTAACAGCTGCCACTTTCATTCTACAGCTATCAAGAAAATATTATTTCCCTTATATCAGGCCAAGCTGGGTGTGCAACTTTAGCCTTTGTCAATGCTCTTTTCAGACAAAAGTGTTTATTCCAGAAGAGGAAACAGGTGCAAGCACAGTTCAGGAGGCAGTTGTTGGCTGATCCATGAGGCAGGATTGGCAAAGGTCTGAAAGGGAGCTATTGGATGACCTACCTGCAATGCTAGTACGTTCTACAGCTGCAAGAGGGAAAAAAAAGCTCATTCAACAGAAGCCACTAAACTATTTTCTGTGGGATTTCTTTGATTTTTGTTTGTTTCTTTGGTGGCTCCACAAACAGTAGCACAACATCAGCTTAATACCCCCACAAGAATAGTTGAGAAACACTTAATGTAAATCAAGGGTTCTCACTCGAAGAACATTGAACTTAAGCCAAAAAGAACATCAATTCATTGCTGAGAAGCTGACACAGCTTTAATGATCAGTGTCTTCATCCTTAACACTCACACTAGTCTATAACCAAAGTTCTTATCTCATTTGAAGTCAATTCCCAAGGCAGAATCAATTTCAGTGTGACCAGCAAACATTCACAACAAAGGTACTTTGTCTCCTGCCATTCATGTGAATGTTTTCTGGAAGTTTATCAAATTGAAGGCTTCTTCCAGAAAACCCATCTGTTCCATATGAACTCACTCTGACACCTTTATCTTCTTTGAAAAGGAAGGTTTCCAAGTTAATCTGTTAAGGTGAGAATGGATAAAGTGAGATTCCCATCTACTCCCCCAGCAATCCACTGAAATAATCTAGTTTTCCCCTAGTCACAAATGTAAAATTGTGTCAGAAAATAGAGCTGCAATTTTCCAAAGTTAGTATTGCATGTTCAGTTTCTTAAATTGGCTTTTAAAATATATTTTTAATTTTTTTATGAAATTTTTAGCACTCATGTAAAGGATTGGCAGACAGCAAAGAGACAAAAATTAAACACAACTCTAGCAGCCTTTTCTTCCCCTCCTTAATTCCTCATTAACCCTTTCAACACAACACCAGGTGATTGCTTTCCTGGTGTACCAATACCTGTTGCTAATCAGACACTTTGAAAACTTGAACTCAGTTTGGATTTGGGTCTATTGCTTTAAACCAAAATTACCATGTGTTTAAGGACAGAAAAATCCAGCATCTGATTTTCTGAAAGTGAACAGTCAATGGCTGCAGATGAGCAACCTACATAAACTCTTTCTCTGCCCATTCCAACAGACGTTAAGATTGTTTAGAAATGGACTCACTTCTGACCCTCATATCTGAGCGTTTATCATGCTTGTACATCTGCAGATTTTGTTACCATCAGAAGGCACCAAACCCAATACCAGTGGTAAAGCCCATGGCTTCTCCCACTGTATCCAAAAACACCACTAGTTAGAAATGAAAAGCAGGCTGTAAACATACTGCAAGCACTAAGCTAGTGTGTTTACATGAGTAGCACAGAACCTGGATGCCATTCAGATTGAAAACCTAATTCTGTCACTGGATCATAATCCATAAAAGGCAAAATTAAAACTCTCAGTTCTGGGCTTAATTGGGAAACTCAGGTTTGAGTTTGAGCTCAGAGTCCTAAACTCATGTTTATTTTCACTTCAGCTCACAAAAAATATTGCGAATAATCCAGAACTGCTCATCCAGGAAAGATTCCAAAGGCTTGCCAAGTTCCAGACAACAGTCCATGTAAAAAAAAAAAACAAGTGTAGAGATCTGCTGGCAGGAGATGCCTCTATCCATGCTCAACTCACATGTTCCTAGGGTGGTTCTCAAAAATGGAGCACCCTTGGGAAAAAGAGGATGAGGGATTTAATTGAACTGTACCTGTGAATGCCAAGAACACCCCTCTGATTTAATGTAAAGGAACAGCAAAGAAATTACTGCAGATTAATGAAAAAAGAAAATGGTTGGAAGGGTTGCCTGAATCACCTGCAACATCACAGCAACAAAAGCATTTTAAAGGACAACTCACAGATTCTGAATTGTAGATGTTTGCCATCCCAGTAGTAGTGTATCTTCTGATGCCACAGCCCAGTTTTGCAACAGGATTGTTACAGTATCACTTTTATACCCCACAATACTAGCCTGAACCCTGTTTGCTGCCTTCCTCTGCAGTCTAGCCTGACTTCCACCTGGGAGAGGGGTGTGACTCCACCTGCTCCTGGAGTCACAAGAGGTAATTTTCCACTTTCTTCAAGGGCTGTTCTTTCTCCCCAGTAAAACACCAGAACAGAGCAGAGCCGCTGTACCTGTTAATTTTAAAGGATTGGTGGACCCTAGAGAGTTCAAGGACCATATGATGCCAAGCTGGAAAGTCCCAATACTGCAGAAGGATAGAGAAGAAGGGATCCTACTTCCAATGCCTTCCAAATTAAATCCTTAAAGGGTAAGTCCTAGTTTCTCTCCCACTCCCCTGCAACAACATCAGCTCAGATCTTACAGGAAGAAGGCTAGGTACTCTTCTGACCCACAAGTCCCACAAATCTCACTCACGCTTTGCTCAGAAATGTTAACAAGAATGCCATATTTAGTGGTTTTACTATATTTATTTTTTTTTTTTAATCCAGTAATATGGGAGATCAAATTGTGTTGCTTTGTCCTCACACTGTTTGTAAGTGTCGCTGACTTCTGGGAAGCAGTGCATCACAGGTGCTTCCTACCTCATGCCAGGGAGACATAAAGAGCATCCCTGCGTCACTGTCTGAGCTTTGAGTTTTTCTGCATGCTTTTACCATATATTAATGGAACTCGGCCCACACCAATTGGTGAGCTAACTGCTGTCAGAGCAGATGGTAAGATAGGCCTGGAAAAAAAAATTAAAAAAAAAAATAAAAAAATCTTTGCTTTTTTATCATGTGAGGGAAATGCAAGAGGGAAAGGATGTCACTTCCATTTCCTGAGGGATGCAACAAAAGTTAAAGCAAGCTTTTATGATCAGTGGAGTTTGAGGAACAATTATCCAGCTCCTGTGGATGCACACCTTACATCTAGTTCTATCTGATTCCCTGCTTTGTGGTTCAGTTTGCCTGCTGGGCATGTCATGTGCTGGGGGTTCACAGGCTGCCAGTATGCTAGTTCAAACTGCTCCAGGCACCACTGTTCAGAGAGCAGCGCTGTGAAGCAATCCAAGATACCAAAACCAGGAGCAAACTCATAGGTAGTCATGATAAAGAGAGCATTTGTTTCTGCATTCTATGCAGTTATCTTGAAGGGATGCTAGCACAGTAATGCCCTCTGTGGGTAACGACTGCTTAAGTGACACCTTTCCAGTGGCGGCCACCATACACACATAGCACTGCACTATAAAAAGTAACAATGGCATGAGGATCAGACCTCACAATGTGACACTGCAGAAGAGATGCTGCATCAAAGCTATTCTGGCAGAAGGCTTTGTATTTGGAGAAGAAGAAAGAACAATTTGCCAGTTGGCATTCCAGCAGTTAGTTGCTGGCCAGGATTTTGAAAGTTGCACATTATACTCTTAGTTTCATGAAGGTCACACTAGCAAACAGTTGGGACTTAACAAACCAAAGATGCATTTTGCCTTTATTCCAAGACCCTTTCCCTGATTTTAATATTGATGACAACGAAACAAACGCCTCAATAGCTGCACAGAAAGGCTGATGCATAAACATGCCCTACTCAACGTATAGAAGTCTGAAGCCTTTCAAATCACTCATGCTTTCATGAGAAAGTTGTGGATATCAACAGCAGAACAAAAAACCTAAAATGCAAGGAAAAAGCCTACATCCTATCATGCTAATTTGTATTGTTAGAAAGGAAAGTAAACAGCAATGTTTGCTATGCTAAGGATTTTCAAAAGTTGCATTTATTTCGGGTTTCCTTTCAAAAAATAATGTTTTAATGAATATGCAGCACGCAGGGTCTGTGGCACTGGTAGTGTGTCCATCACCATGGTACCTGAGCACTCAAGCAAATGATTAACCAGCAAAGCAAATGAAACAGTAGCACAGAGCCAACAGGCACCCTGACAAGCTCTTCCTACACCTGCCAGTACATCTCTATCTGGACCTTTACTCCTTCAGGCTTTCCGCTGTCCTAACTTTCAACCATGCTCTTACGAGAACCAGATCTTTTTTTCAAACAGTGCTAAGGGACGCAGAGATCTCAAACTGGCCTAGGGAGAAGGGTGAGATTAATGAAAAAAACAAACCCAAACAACAACAACCAAACTCACAACTATTTTCATCGGGAAAACACTGCTTAAAGACACAGTAAGGAAAAATGTATTTTTCATTTACATAAACTCACTATGAATTGACAAATTTTGTTATGTTCTCCATGCCATCAGTCTGGCCACTTTAAAATGACTTTTCTGAAGAGGGAAAACAAGCCTTTTCCTCACTAAGGGCCAAAATGACATTTCAGGAGACTGATACAGACCATACATGAACACGACTTTTAGTATTACTGTTAATAATGAAAAGAATACATAAAAACTTATGGCTATAGGTCTTCTGTAAAAAGCCTGGAGATTGCATCATCCCCTCCTCCCCACACTTCAGGTGCAAGTTAATGACAACTCTGATGATGTTTGTTTAACATAGGTGCATATAACTTCTTTGAGCTTCTTCTGGCTTGAGATGCTTAAGCAGAGACCTCTGGGGTTTTAGGGAAAAAAAAATATTCTGTTGAATCATCTACCCCTTGCTGTTTTGTTTTCTGTACAAAATCTCTGAGGAGCAGAGGAAAGCTGAGGACCTTGGATGCAGGGCAACTTTAGAAAGGCTAGCCCCTCTCAGTACTGCGGAATTCTTCCCATTTTCCGTCACTAGTCAAGGCAATAATACTGGAGTCTAATTAAATTACTGTCATGTGAAGTCTTTCCTCTTTACTGTAGCTGCTTCAGATTATGAAGTAGTTACTTCCCCTCCATTCCAGTTTTGCCCTTAAAAGACTAAGTTATGGGGCAAATACCACATTACCAACAGTGAAGACTCGAGTGCTGTCTGCCCAGTGCAGGTATGCTGTGCTGCTACAATACCTCAGCAGCAGTTCTGAAGCAGATAAGAAGTGCTGCATCACCCACCCATATACAACTGTGAAACTGGCGTAAAGTTCACGCTAAGCATCAGTTCAACTCTGTTACCTCTCTTGTGTCTAGATTATATCTATCACTGCCATCTCTAAAGATTCAGATCTTCTGCATTTATTCAGGCTTTATAATCAAGGCTAATGGAAGATACATTTGTTTATCTGTTAGAAATGGCCCTGAAAATCTCAGTCTTGGCAAGGGTGATGAATTAAGGATGTCAGCTGAGCAAACAGTTTAATTTTGAATTAATTTATCCAAAACTGATTACTAAAAAAACTGGTAAGAATCTTTCAAGTTCATATTATTTCACATACTTTAGCAATAAATATTCCACCCCTTCTTGCCATCTGACTTACCAAGCAGAAAACTGGAAGAATCAGCAATGATACCAGCTTCTTACATGTGACACCAACTTTGGATACTATAACCAGTGAGAAGCCACTTTTTGATCGCAGCAGGGAGCACAACCCTCCAATGGTTTAGCTCTCAGCTGCCTGATTTTCTGCATAACAGCAATTCTGTTAAGCAGCCTGAACATGATAGCTAAAGCATTTTATGGCAAAACCCAGGAACACAAAACCCTGAAACCAACAATTGCAAAGAACTATACCATGACACATTTATTGCACGTACCTGGGGTTTATTCTCTACGGTCCATTTCCAAATGAATTAAAATAATAACTTAGGGGGAAAAGAAAATTATCTTAAAATAGTAATGTAGCTTTTCTGTTCTTTTTTTTTTTTCTCTCCCAGGTAATTTGGAGTCAGGAAGAATCCAAAATAACAGCATGACTATTGAAAATTACAGGGTAAGGTCGGAAAACCTCTAGAGGTCATCTAGTCCAACCTCATGCTTGACTCAGTGCCACCTGGGAACAGGTCACTCAGAATTAAAAGAAAATAATTTGAGGCAAAAATAAATAAAAAAAAAAAAAGACTTCCCCATCCCCTTTTTGCACCAGAAGGAAAAAAACAAAAAGCAAGAGAAGTTTTCCTGAAATATATAGCTCTTCTGTGTTGTTCATAAGTAAGACTGATATGGAAAATATCTACAGATGCTTCCCTTGGTTGACCTTGTTCCCTTTCTGTCTTATGCAGGTAACATTTAGCACAGTGTATGGCAAACACCGACTCAGTTGCCAACACTGCTCTGCCACACTCCAGGCCAGAAAAGGCTAGGAATGCTGCACGTTCGGCTTCAGTGACAGAGAAAATGCTCGGTATCATTCATTAGCAGTCCCTTCCAAGTTAATTACAGGATGGAGTGGATAGCTGCTGAAGAGGGTTCCACCCCATCTTTGGGCTGGGAAAGCAAGGCCTTCAGGGCAGGGCCTGGAATATACAGCAAAGAACAACAGGGTGGGGGAACCTTGTGAGATCAAGATCGAAGTGAAACCCAGATGACTCATCAGAAAGTGAATGTTCCTATTTTGGCAAGAGGCTGAAACAGCAGCCCTGGGTTGCGCCGCAGCACAGCAATAAATGACCCTGAGCGCTTGGTGCAAACTCCTGCGCACATTGATATTCCTAACGGTAGGGGTTATTTCACATCTCATTAAGCCAGAGGTTTACATGACGATTAACACATTAATTAGCAGCATCTTTTTCACAGGTGAAACTTTGGCTTGAGATTTCAACATTTTTAGACAGCTGTTTCATGAGTGAAAAAGAAAGAATAGTTTCCTATAACTCAAGTTGACAAGGACTCATATCCAGCACTGGCATAGGAGTAGACTGGTCTGTGTACTGAGGAACACTGCAAGTAGACAATGGCTTTTCCCAGAATTTCTATGCATGGCGGGCTTCCTTGTATATCTGCAGCCTGCCACTCAAAACCTAGCCCTTAGCATAGGCAAGATGCCAGGTTGGCCACTTCATACGGTGACCATAAAAGGCCTAAAGTATCACAAAGTTACACAGAGGCAGCGCAAAGCCCGGACTTGAACAAGCAATAGCTCCCATTTCTCAGCTCCAGCCTCTGACCTTTGTGGCTCCCCACTACAAAAGTCCCTTTGGTTATATCTGTAGAGAGATAATCCATGAGGAAACAATTTAACAAACATGAAAAAGAAATCATGCTAATTTCACTGAAAACAGGCATCAGCTGTAAGAGAATGTTTACTGCCCTAGAGCTTCACATTTGAGATAAAGAACTAATAATTTCTACCAGAGATCACTTTAAAGAGGAGTTGGTACTCAAGTATGGATTTCCTTAAACTGCAGGCATGTTTCTGAGGGTTTTGCTCAATACCACCTTTAATTTCTATTATATTTTGGGAGAATTGATTTGTGGGTATACAAGATTCAGAGCACTGGAAATGGAATGAAAGGAATTAAAAATTGGAGACTGGAACTAGAACTTGTAGCTTTCAAGCTCAGAGGGGTTCTGATATTCATTGAGCCCCTTCCCTGTCAGATGGATGTTGCCAACCCACAGAAAATGGTGACATGCTTTATATATATTATCTTTCACTTCCCTCAGGTACATACTGCAAGGAAGTTGTGTTCTAAACAATGTCTAAACAATCATCACATTAATCTTTCATATATTTGGGCACTCAAAGCACAGAAAATTCACTGTGTAGTGGTCTTACCTATCATACCACTTACAAAGTAAAACTAGGCTGAAGAGGAACACTAGATAACTTTCCCTTTAATTAGCTTTTCAAAGCTACCGTATTTTTTAGAATATGATTTATTCCTTTTATTTATCAACCTGCCTTGTTTCAGATGGGTACTGTCTGTCTGACCTCTAGATACCCTTGCACTTTCTCTGTGATATCCCCTGAATGTCAATGCTTCAATTCTTCACCTTTCATTTCCCAAATATTTCTTATTGGTCACCTCTGGTACCAGTGACAGCTGAAGTGGAAGTTTATCCTCTGATAATCTGTGCTGCTTTAATGGTTCCCAGCATCCTGAGGATATTTTCTAAGTGTTATGGTGACACCAGCTGAAATCTTGGCAACAGAAAAGTGTTTCATATGCTTATATCCTAACTGAGTCTCCTGGGGTTTTTTTCTGTTTTCCCAATCCTCTGTCAGCCTCTTGATTTCTGTGGCTTAATTCCTTTTGTTATTGCTATATTCTTTGTTATCACTTCTCAGTATCTCTCTGATAACAAAGCCTTTGAAGACTCTCAGGGCATTCCCACCATGCATCCAAAATCTCTTAATAAATTTCTACAAACCTCTAAGTCACATTTGTTAATAACTTAGCAAAAATTCCCCTCTAAGAAAGGAACAACATTAGTCACATCTTCTTTATATATTTATCTGTAGAGTCTCAGAGCTATAGCACATAAACCTTCTAAAATGATGAGCATGTTTCAAACAGTTCTAATATAAAAGATTACACAGAACCCAAGTTGCCAGTTTTAGCCTGTCTCCAAAATAACATATGCTTAGAAATGCTTATCCTTGTAGCATCATTATCCTCTTTCTGGGTTGGTTTTTTGTTGTGTTTTTTTTTTTTTTTTCCCCAGGATAAAATTAGTCTTGCACCAGCATGCCTGAAAAGGCAGAATTCTCATATAATTTCAATCACTTGCTCAGTTTGTTCATGACTTTCCTACAGCTGACTGAACACCTATTATCTCATCTGAAAGAGAAGCTGTGAGTTTGCTCACCTTATTCACCTGCAGGATCTTTGAAATGCCTCCTCTTCTGTTCCTTCCAAAGAGTGCCTTCCCGCATCTCCCAGTTCATTCCCGAGTCCACTGAATATGCAGTCATCAGTAAGTTCTGGCTAAGTTATCCTGTGTAACTCCAAAGAAAACAGGAGAGAGTCACAGATACTGCAGAAGGTTGTCTTTGCTCTCTTTGGAAATTTTGTGTTCTTGGTGGTCTGTCACAGTCAGGTCTCCAGTAGTAAACTGAACAACCTATCCTCCTGGCTCTTCTTTTCTCCTTTTTCTTTTCTGTAAACACATAATCCGTGTTTCAAATCCTTTAGGTACCACAAACTGTATTTCTCTATTGCCCTCTACTGACTGCCTGCTAACACCGCCTTCCCGGAGAATTGGCGAGCAACAAATAACACAGTATGCTTTCCTCCACCGCCCGCCCTCAAATCAATAATGATACACGACGACCAAAAGTCAACACAAATCATTCTATTTTTTCCTTTGTTACAAAACACCAAGCAAGATTTATGGCTTGCTGGCCAGCCGTGGTAGCTACAAAACCCTAAGCAACAGAAGCAGGAAGCAGTTAGTAACATGGGTCTGCTAATGTGTTTTTTTTTTGGTGAATAAAAGCCAGGAAAAAGTAGAGACTAACACATTCTGCCTTGAAATGTGGGCAAACCCACCCCACCGGTGTCATAAATACTGTATCAGGAAGCTGAAGATTATCTGGTTTTAAAGGACTGGTCCTGCCAGCACTGGATGCACAGAAATACTGACTTAATGGGAGTTTTGCAGAAGGGGGCTCGTACGGAGCCATGAATCAGTGACCACAGTTTCTTGCTCATTCTCCCTTTGTCTCTAGAGTTTTATTGGCTTCGTACATTCAGCACCACATTTAAAACGAGAAACACGGCTCCTGCCTTTACACAGGTACCGGGACAGCGCACATGACACACTGTATACAAATGGCACTGAGAGGTGCTGTGTGCACTGCTTGTTGGACAAAAATAACTTATAATGCACAGAGAAACCAGTGAACTAACATAAAGAACTGCCCAGCACAGGCCTGGGAACAGACAAAAAAAAAAATGCATAAGCATTCAGACAGACTGGAAGAGACTGTGGGGAAAAGAAAACCAGGGATAAAAAGACTGTAAGAACGGGGGGGGGGGGGGGGGGGGGGGGGGAAAAAGAAAGGACCCTGCTAATGTACCAGGGCACAGTGCTGTTGAAACAACGCACTTTGGCCATGTCTGGAACAAAAATTAAGTTATCCCA